>JANAVB010044218.1:25021269-25156114 GCA_029216955.1 Iris pallida
ATAAATAAGGGAAGGGTGGTATGTGTTTATTTTTAGAGTTAATTAGCATTTAGACCTTAGATTTTATATCAGCTTAGAGTTTAAACTTTGATATATCCAATTAAAATTTTGGACCCTATATTTTTATTGTATTTTTTTTTTATTATTATTTCTTTAACATAAGTATAATGGCAGCAACCAACACATGAAAGGGGCATATAATAGAAAAAAATAAAACAATAAATAAAAAATTAGGGTCCAAAATTTTTAATTGGACATGTCGCAGCTTAAACTCTAAGTTGATATAAAATTTAGGATCTAAACTCTAATACACGTTTATTTTTAACTGTTCAGCTACTGCATAAACTCAAATAGGAACTCAAATTAGGAACTTGTAATAGGGTTATGATAAGTGGACAATTTTTTTATACAAGTCCTCTAACTTTTTTGGAACTCGCAATCAAGGAATGAGATGCATGTGATCCAACGGTTTGTACTTGATGAGTTTGAAAAAAATGTATAGTGCTAGCATCTAGCTCGGAATATTTAGTCTTATAGTTTTGGATATATTGATCCTATTTATATAAATTTTTAGTCTATATATTTGTGGGATCCTAGTTCTTCCTAATTTATTAAAACTAATAAATTTAACTATTAAGTGTGATATAATAAAATTTGTAAAACTTGTATAAAAATAAAGTAAACTTAAGGAGCTTATATGCATAAGTAACCAAGTAGACTAATTGTCATAAGAAAAAGGCATCTGGAATCTGGATGATGCTTGAATGAGTTATTTATTTTTGTCGCCTAGTAGATTAATGGGATAATTTAGCAAATACCCCCATTCCAAATGTTAAAACTAGCATATACCCCCACTATTTATTTTATTTAGCAAATACCCCCACTCCTATGTAAAAGAGTGGGGGTATATCTTAAATTTTTATTATTTTATATCAAAAATGGGGGTATTTGTTAGATAAATAAAATAGTGGGGATATATGCTAATTTCAACATTTAGAATGGGGGCATTTGCTAAATTATCCCTAGATTAATTTGTGTGCGTACATACGAACGGGACGGAGATGTGGGAATAGACGTCACTTTCTATGTGGATTATGTCCGATTCCACTTTTGCTTAGATGACTGACACGCGTTGTTTTAGCATGATTAGCCAAGTGACATTTGTTGGTATCCAATTGCTCCTCACAAAGACGAATTGCGTCCAAAAAACAAAATTACACTATAACATAATCGTAATGTAATCAAATTTAAAAAAAATATTTAATTATATTGCGATTACGATTGTGATTACATTATAGTGAATCAAACGGGATATAAGTACTTTCTTTTGGTTATACAATTCCCTAGATTAATCTTGCTTTTGCCTTCAAAATTTTATTAGGGTTATTTAGTTTTAGGGTTTCGTATAAGAAATTTGTGTTTATATTTTCAGTTGTCCAGAAGAAGATTTGGATCTTGTCGTAATGGTTGACTTGAGCTGATCGTCCAAAATGAAAACTTAAACTTAAATTTTGAATATAATACGAGACCCTAAAACAAAACAAAAATATGTGAGAATTGTATGACTTGATTTATTTAGTTTTGAATGATAAGGGTTGTATAACTTGGATTATTTAGGTTTTTTTTTCAAAATCAATCAAGAATGGGACTTGTGACAATGTTGTTTGCTTCTATCTTGATCCCACTAGCCACACAATATTTCGGAACTCTTGAGTTGCAATCATTCAACAATACGACCGGAACAAGAGACATCTGACGATACACGATGTGATCCATGAAGTCGTTCCTATCGAAACTATTGCCAAGAGGGTTTGTGGCTGCTTAGATCAGTATAGAAGCAAACAACAGTACTATTACAAGCCTTGTTCTCAATTGGTCGTGACAAAACTAAATAACTCAAGTCATATAACCCTCACATTGCAGAACTAAATAATCCAATTCACGCAAACCTCTCATATTTTTGTTTAGTTTTACGATCTCGTATATTATTCAAAATTTACGTTTAGGTCTCAATTTTTGTCGGTCAGCCAAGTGAAACGTTAGTACGAAACCCAAATTCTCGTGAATAATATGAAAACCTAAACACAAATTTCCACCATTATACAATACCCATAAACTAAATAATCCATCTTATTAATGTCCCTCCAACCACCAATGTTTGTTTAACTTAACCTAAAACTATCCGAGCTCTCTAGCCAACTGGTATTAGAGCGGACACCTGGAAAGGCTGGCAAAGTTCGAGTCCTCCAATTTTGTGTGCGTAGGATTTCAAAAAAAAAATTTTATATATATATATATATATATATATATATATATATATATATATATATATATATATATATATATATATATATATATATATATATATATATATATCGTTTGTACTACTAGTTCTTAGAGATACATAATAACATACTAGTTTTTTGAGACCGTACATAACTTAAATCGAGAGTAAATAACTACGTTGAAAACCCCAAATAGCATCGAAAAACATCCCCTGAAGAATATTGTGATTTAGTCGTGTATGTTATGCTATAGGCTTAAGTTATGTGTGGTGGACTAACACAGTAACACTACGAACATATGAGGGTCTATTCTAATATAGCTATAGTAACATCACCACGGACGCCTTGCATAGCTCTCCTAAGGCTAAGAATCTCCCCACAGTTTGATTGACTGATTAAATTTTGTAATTTTATCCTTTGATTGCACATCTCAGGAGATATATGAGCATTTGTTAGCCTCTCACTTTATTGCTTCATACTAAAACTTGAATTATTTCTATAATCCATATATAAAAACATGGACAACTTTATTAAGGTTTTTCACATAGTATTTCCCAAAGTTAAACTTCCTAGAAAGAAATGTTGTATACATAAATATCTTTATAAGTATCATGCTAATGGATTACTAGAGTGACGTTGCTATTATTTGGAATGTGAAACTTCATAAATCCCTGGAAGTCTTGTACTCTGCAGCAACACTGAACTGCTAGCAATGACATGTTTATTATACTAAGATTCTATTGCCCAAATTATTTGTATACGTAAACATGTCTTTTAACCTCAACAGGCGCTGTCACTACTAAAGAAGTTAAAAGGGAAACAAATTTAACCTCCCTTTGCCAAGAAAATAAATAAAAATATAATACTCTTTGAAGTGTGGAACAGAGCAAAATAAAAGAATCCTCCCGCTTGTAAAGAATAAGTGACATGCCAAACCTACGCATAGTCGATCTCTCGAGAATGTTTCAGCAGACAGGATTATCGAGTCGAAGGAACCAATCATTAGTTTGTCTAAACACATAACCATTCAATAAATGTTGTATCACTTTAATGAGTAAAATAAAATATTCTTTAACAGGCGGACGGGATACATGTAACATTTCAATAGGTTCATGTGTATCCCCTACATTTTCCCTTTCGAACCACCTCTATGAAAAAGACCAAACAATGATGCTCTCCATACATGTGAACAATGAATACATTGCAGTTACTTGTAAACACCAAATCCACCCCAAAAATTACAAGGGTCAAGGCATTAGCTGATTAGTCTGCCCTTTATGAGGTATGATGTTCCCTCTTAACTTCGCTTGTCGTCTGAGATCTCATTCTGATAGTTTTCAAGAATTATATTACAGTTGTTCATGGTGCGAGCATCCAATAGACTGTGGTTCCACAATTTAACCATGAACAACCTCCAGCACCTGCTTGTAACAAAGAATGTCAAAAGTGGAAAGTTAACTTACATATGGTCACTCCTTGAACAATTACACGGCAGTTTGAAGAAAAGCTTACCATACTAATGCTGGAGTCCGAAGAAGGTCATGTCCATGGAGCCGCGAGAATGCTTCACATGCCCACGGAATGTGCCCATCTGCTAGTACCCTGATATGGGCAATGATTCTTTAGAACTTGGATTTACTTGACTGATTTGTTTTCTCAAAAGTTAAAGATAATTTTGTAATGCTTAATCTAGAAAGATCAGTCAACTAAAAGAAAAATGTCAGCCACTTCTCTATAATTGACCACAGCATTATTAAACAGAAAATTACAGAACTGAATAGAGCCGACCTTTGCTTCCTCACAAAAGAATTCCAGAGATGCATAATTTGCTTCTCATCTTTTGTCACATCAACAAAATCATCAAGCATCTGCACCAACTTAATCACTATTAATAGACAGAATACAACAATAGATACTTAAATCTCCTGGAACGTGTCACAAGGTTGAGAGTCTTTTAGTTTCTACATTTCATGAATGAGAGCTGGTCCAAGTAAAAGGCAGGATCAATAGAAAAATATTGAGTCCATATATATTAATAAGAGAATCAAGCCATTTTTAATTCTTATATAATTGAGTTTTCCACTACAGAAAACAGATATCGCAAAACAAAAACCATGCCATACCCTTCTATCTTCAAAATCAGCAATGTCATCATCAACTTCATCTTCACTATCACGGTCAGAAAAGATTTGTTCGAGTGACATTGGCTTCAGAAGATGAAAAAAGAGAGTCTAAGTTAGACTTGGTTGGTTAATAATATATAGCATTTAAAACTGCTTTAACAGAAACAAGTAAAGGGTCGAGCAACCACAGTTAAAAAACAAATTAGATGCATAGAAAAAAATCAGAAGGTCAATGATACTGATCAGATGCCAGAAGAGTTAATATTTACTAAAACACTGTTTTACTACTACTTGCACCAGCTGCAGAAGTCAAATCCATCAAGACCATAAAAAATAATTACTAAGACAGAAATCAAACGCGTAGATAGTAGGAGCAAAATTCTCCTAGGATATCCACTGGTGAGTGGGGATTTAAAGGGTCTAGATAAAGAGGTAATATGATAAAAATTTCTACAGGGAATTGCATTCATCTCTACGACACATTAAGACAAAGACTGAAAAGAAATGTCTCATATTCATAAATCATAAATCATGATCCTATATAGAAACTGGGAAAGCATGTCTAAGTTTATTATGCTTCTTCAGAATATTTCAAAATGTAGCAATTGTTTTCTAGAAGCTTGATTCTAAACAAATTCTCCAATTTAGCCTCTCTATTAGGCCTCGTTTGGTTCGCGGAATGGAAGGGAAAGGAAATCAATTCCTTAGCATTTTCTTTCCTTTGGGAAATTATAATTCCCATTGATTTTCCTTTCCGATGTTTGGAAATGCAAAGGAATTTGGAAAGGAAAGTGAATACTTCAATGTGGGAAAGTGATTCCTTGCTTTGATGGATGGAATCACTTTCCCCCCTAATTTTCCTTCCCTTAGGAATCACTTTCCTTTTCTCCTCAATTCCTTTGGCACCCAAACATAGGAAAGTAATCACTTTCCTTTTCCAACCCGATGATTCCGCGAACCAAACGAGGCCTTAAAGTGAAGGTGAAATTTAACATGATCACTCCAATGCCATAGTCAAAGCAGACGACAATTTACAATTGTTCAAAGTATGTTGGTGCAGAAAATGGCTAAGAAATCAATGTAGCTCTAGACTTCTAGTAAACAAAGTTGTGGACTCGGTAACCAGATCTTGAG
Source organism: Iris pallida (assembly GCA_029216955.1). Lineage (NCBI taxonomy): Eukaryota > Viridiplantae > Streptophyta > Magnoliopsida > Asparagales > Iridaceae > Iris > Iris pallida. The sequence goes on from JANAVB010044218.1 coordinate 25,026,812, forward strand.
TAGAGAAATAAAAATAAACAAGTGTGAATGATAGATTACCTGGGCCCTGTGAGAGTGAAAGAATTGGCGCTTCTGCAAAAGTGCACGACTGTAAAAAATAAAGGCTTTAGTAAGAAGCAGAGATATCAACTCTAATTAGATTGTCACTTCTGTCTATAAGTGGATACCAACAGTAATTTTTGGAGAGAGAAGGAATTAGAAGTTGTTTAGAACCATACTAGGTACCAAAATTCAGCTACCTACTTTCTAGGATCAGCTCGTTCAAATGATAATTTACGTGTCTTGGCAAATTGTAGCATTGTTGTGGGTGCTACTGGTTGAGCAAACTCATTACTCGTAGAAGCCTGAGCAGCAGGGCAAATTCCTGTATCAGGACTAGATGTCCCAAGTTCTGTGCATTCTGCAGCATGATGATTCTCAGAACCATAGCTTTCAGATTTATGCCTTGCAGAAAGTAAATGAGCTTCGCGTAATAATACTTTAAGAGGCCTTTCCTCTACTTTATAAGAATTTCCATCTGTTGCACATATGATTATTCATCTCAATAACAGATAAATGAAATTTATCTACAGAGATATGCAGTAATAGTATTTGACAAAATGTACCACTCAATCCATTAGGAAGCTCAGCAACCATAGGATATGCCATGGGCCCAAGTGATGAACCAATGCCAGCATCATGTGGATAACCAACATGGGAACTCTCCATAGCTGGTTCTGGTGAGTCTACTTCCAAAACATGAGGATGGACATGATTTACATTTTGAGCAGAACTCCTTAATCTTCTGCGCCTCCTCAGTTTTGAGCTGCCAAAACAACATAGGTTTCGGTTGAGATTTAGAAAAAGAAAGAGGGCACAATAAATTGGCAAACTAAAAAATGAAATACCGGTAGGAAAATGTTTGTAATCTTGGATCGACTCCATCAGACATAACCTGAGGAAATATTTGGCTTTTAGATTGAAGTAAATGAAAAAGAGAAGGCTCATTTTGTCTTGATACAATCTACAAATTTCAGGAAAAATTCCATGCACATACTTAAAAGCATAATTAACTATCTAACCTTTAATGTTAAGAACAGGCAACTACAGCTAACTTACAAGAATAAAGGTACTTTATCAAACAACTGAATAATGATTTTCCGCACAATTGTAACAAATTTCAATACAAAATATGGTAGTTTGCTCAAGTTGACTTTATAGAAGACGAGTATAAAATGGTAGTAAACAATCAAAGATTATCTTCATGTCAAGTAACATATTCTGCAATCCATCCTGCCATGGCGAAGCCTGGATTTTCCAGGAGGGCAAAATATTTTTATAAAATTGAGTTCTAGAATGGTTGCTAAAACTAATGTGTAATTACTTTTCTCTCTACATGTATAAAAATGTAACTAACATTAAAAACTTGATACCAGGGATTGGGGAGAGAATCTCAGTCCAAGAGAACATGAAAAGGGTGGGAGATATCTGTGGTCGACTTTACTTTACTTCTATTGTTTTTGACACAATAAAATTTATGTTTGTTTTTCTCCATTTTCAGTAATGAAATTCAATTTTCAATACCGTAAAATTTATGTCTCTTTTCACTTGGCATATGAGTTAGGGTGTCAATGAACCGAGTTTTGACAAGAGAACCCCCCTGCTCATCTCGAACTTGGACTAACCTAAAATTTAAGCGCTCAGCTCGCTATAATGTTCTTGATGCTTCTGTTGTGAACTGCTCGTTTAATTTGTAAAGCAAGATGAGTTTGTACTTCAGTAAAGCCTGCCTGCGAGCCTGATGAGCCAATACCCCTAATAAGCTTTTAGAGTTGGCATCATTTACTAGGAGCCTATTCTAGGTTCAAGCTCTAGCTCAATTTACCTTTTAGTGAGTCGAGTTTGAACTCAGGCTCTTTAACAAAGCTACTCATCATTTCACATCACACGCACACAGAAAAAAAAAAGTTCATAAGGTGGCCCTTTGGGAACTTTTCTAAGGGAGCCCGTGTCAGAATCCGAGTGGTACCAATGCTCTCGTGCATTGTACCAAATCCTAACTAAATATAGTAGAGGAATGTTAGTTATGGGAAGGACAAGGTGGACAATCTGTATATATATATATATATATATATATATATATATATATATATATATATATATATATAATATATTTTTTTTTTGGAATAAGGGTGAATTTATTCCTCGCATATAGCGGAAAAGGTATTAAAGTACAACATCACAACTCTCCATGCCCCAAATACTAATATTATGGGGCCATTACAGATACATCGAATTCTATATTATGTAGAATTCCAATAGGGGGGTAGTCAAACCCTCAAAGATACGTCTGTTCCGTTCCTTCCAGATGTGCCAAACAGACGCAGCAAGACGAACTCTGGCTCTTCTAGCCCACCCCGGATCCCGGCCTCTGTGATCTCGGATCCAGCTGAGAATGCTCCGGATGTCTCGATCCACCCTAACTCCTCCTCTCAGCTGTGCACACTGCTCAGTCCAAATGTGCCAGGTCATCGGGCAAACAAAGAAAAGATGCCCCATAGATTCATCATCCTCATTACATAGCACACATTTGGCATCCGGGATCTGCATCCCAAACCGGAGAAGTCTGTCTCTCGTCATCAGTCTACCCCGGAGAAGGCGATATGCACATAGTTGCATTTTCCGTGCCACGCCCTTGCCCCAAATGAATTCCACCTCCTCAGCCAGGTCGTGGTGGATACGAACCAAATCGTAGCAACTACGAAAGCAGAATAACCCTGACCCGCCCCCCGTACCTGGGCCGGCCCAGCACCATGTATCCTCCGCCTGGCTAGCGTCGATAGTAATAAGGCGAATCTCCTCGACTAGCTGAGCGGTATAAGTATATCCCTCTGGCCTCCAGACTCCATCTCTAATGATCCGACTACAAGTGAGCCCTCTGCCCGCTTCTCTGTCCAGCTGCCCCCCCAGAAGCTCTAGCAAGGATCTGGAACCCAACCAAGGGTCCAGCCAGAGGTCGGTAGTCGTCCCATCCTTCATCTGCCTGCAAATAGCGGTCTGAAGCACCGGTCTACACCTTAGGATGGCCTTGAACGTGACCGAAAAATTGTTGTCTATCCTGCAAGCCCAGAAGTTGGTCCTCCTCAGGTATCTGTTCGCCATCCATTCTGCCCAGAGCGACCCCCCCTGATGAATCTCCAGGCCATCTTCACACAAGCTGCCTTCCTGACCGTATGGAGAGGCCTCAACCCCACTCCTCCTTCCTCCCGAGGCCGACATAACTGGTCCCAGGATATCGCATGCATCCCTCCCCTCCAGATGAAGTCAGCACAGATGGCCTCCACTATATTTTTTTTTTAATATATATATATATATATATATATATATATATATATATATATATATATGTATGTATAAAGAAAATATATATATATATATATATATCCTCCCCAAAAATATATATATATATATCCTCCCCGTGTATTCGAACCTCGAACCACCCAGTCAGGAGCTTATGTCTCCACCTGTTGGCCACTAGGACCAGGAGGCTTTGAGACACACACACACACACACACATATATAATAATAATAATAATAATAATAATAATAATAAGAGGTAATTTCATTGGGGGGGGGTAAAGTTTAATGTAATTATAAGAAAGATGATAGTTTTAACAAAATTACAAGAAAATGGGTGATACGACATTGGAGATGGCGCCAGAGGGCTCCCCCCCCCCCCCCCCGGCGACATCTCTGATGGCGCCAGAGGGCCAACCCCCCCCCCCTCGATTACAAGAAAAGGGGTGATACGACATTGGAGATGGCGCCAGAGGGCTCCCCCCCCCCCCCCCCCTTGGCGACATCTCTGATGGCGCCAGAGGGCCACCCCCCCCCCCTCCCACTCGGCGCCATCTATGATGTCGACAGAGTACCATCCCCCCTTTTTCCTCCCTCTTTCACGTGCACATTATTCTCTCCCTTCCCTCTTTCAAATGTTCATTATTCCCCCCCTTTCATTTGTCTATATCCTTTTTCTCTTCCCCCAATGCTAACTTTCTCCTCCCCTATGTAGTTTTCTCCCATGTAATTATGATTTTATTTGCTTTCTTATATTCCTCACGGGTGGTTGGAGTGCAAGTAGATGTATATAAGAGGGTAAGAGTGGGAGAACATATACATTCACATAGATGAAGAATAACTGAAGAGCTAAGAGTCGGAGAAGATGAATGCTGGAAACGATGGTCGTATTCCCGGCGGACCGACGACTGAAAGAGAGGAACAAGAACGAAAAAATCACATATCGCGATTGGTGTTTACCGGAGAGGTAATATTTCAAAAGTTCATATTTATTCGTTATTTTATTGTATATTGAATTAGAGTTATTTTTTGTCATTCGTTTCATTTGTAGTTATTTGATTATAAGCCGGACGTACGGTTGCGTGAACGTGGACAATGGCGTAGCGCTACAAACTACGCCACATGGGAGATAAATACATATCAAAAGGGCTTAGTTAACGTATTTGGTTTTGGATATGTAGATGAGCTTCGATTCTTGTTGCACAACAGAGATTTAATATTTTCTCTAGTGGAACGTTGGTGTCCCCAACGCAACACTTTCCAATTGCCGGTAGGAGAGATGACCGTAACTCTACTGGATGTAGCCAATATTTTAGGGTTACCTATTGCAGGTAAAGTATTTGTTAAATATTAATTTGGGACAAAATTTTATACAGAAATCTAATTTAAAATTACAGGTGAGCCTATATTTTTTGATAATCAACCAAGCGCTGCTACTACAATTAGACGGTATCTCGGTATTGATCCGCCCGAAGATACAAACACAAAATCCGACGTCACTATAAACTGGTTGCGCAAAAACTTCATGGATCTAGACCGTACAATTGACGGTCCAATTAACGTTGACGAAGAGCGGGTATTTAACTTCACTTGTTTATTAATATATTTATATTGAGAATATGGAACTCATAGTACCGTACGTTTACAGATTATTTGTTGCACAAGGGCGTATCTACTCACTCTATGTGGTTCAGTTCTCTTTCCGAACGCAACTGGATGTCGGATTACTATTCGACTTCTCCCTTTTCTGGAAAATTTGGTTCACCCGACACGCTATGCATGGGGAGCCGCAGTCTTGGCTTACTTGTATGCTTCTCTGACAGAGTATTTCTTTTTGTCATTTGATTACATCTTTATTTAACAACATCAATGCATCAGTTACTACATAGGTTGACTAGTACATTTTCTTCTGTTGTGTCCAACTCCATGACAGTTACTACAACGCAAATCTTCATTGCTTGAAGGGATGCGCTTCTTCTTCGGTCTTCCAGCTTTACGTCTAACATCTGGTACTCCAATTGGTCCTCGCGTCAGAGTAGCTTCAAGCTCGTACGGTACTGGAATTGGTTCCATATGCGACATATACACACTTTTAAACTTGTCAGTAGAAAATATTAAAGATTAAAACAGTTCAATAGTGTAGTTGGAAGACTTACAAGCATAACATGCATGTATACATGGCATAAGTGTATGAAACCATCTTAAACAAGAACAATAGCTCTCGTTCAAGCATACTACATAGGTTCGGCTGGTTTTACAATCTAACATTTCAAATAAGCAATTATCAATGCGTAACATTTGTAAGTAATGTTTTTGTCTATTTATACTTGCCATTGATTTCATGATTCTTGGACAGAATGCTGTTTCTAGGTTTTCAGCATGGAGTCTATTCTTCTCCTGAAGCGTTATAATCTTTGCTCTAATTCCAGCAAGTAGCATTATTATCGGTTTGTCACGTAGATTCTTAACCCAGCTATTGAAACATTCTGCAAGATTCGAAGTGTAAATATCTAATCTAGGATGAGAAGAATAAGCAGCTATCCAATGTTCAAAACTACGATTTTCATCATTCACCCCAATAAGCCAGTTAAACATGTCAATGTTTTCGGCTTTGATTATTTCAAATCTATAGTCAGCATCCGTTTTATTATACGATCTAGCAAGAAAGTCTAACATTCGATGAAATTTTGTAATCTGGGTGACAGATTTTAAATTCTGTTTAAAATGTTGAATACAAAAGAAGTGTGGTGATTCTGGAAAAATAGCACGCATAGCATTTATCAGTCCCTTTTGTTTATCAGATATAAATGAAAATCTACTCCAGTGATCTAAATATCTTTCAAAAGTATTTCTTAAACAGTTTAGAAACCATGTCCATGAATTATTATTCTCACCTTCAGCAACAACATAAACAATTGGATATAACTGATAATTAGGATCATGAGCACAAGCAATAAATAATGTACCTTAGTATCTAGATGAAAGAAATGTACCATCAATACTATTAACTGGTAAACAACCTGCTAAAAAACCATCAATACATGCTTTGAAACAAATAAAAATTCTTTCAAAGCTATTGTCTTCAGTGGTTTTTATACAAACTCTACTGCCTGGATTTATCTCCAAAATTCTTAAACCATACTCTTCAAAACTAGCATAGGCATCAGCATAACTACCGCTTATTTCAGCTAATGCCATCTCTCGAGCTCTCCAAGCTTTGGTATAAGAAATTTGTATCTGATGTTCTCTACGGATATCCTTTACTACTTGCGATGGACTATAAGACTGATTATCCCTAATTATATCAATAATCTTATTTTTAATCCACTTAGCAGTAGCTAATGGATGGCATCCTCTTGTTAGTCCACTTAAACAAGAATGTCGACTTTCTAATGTACTAATGAAAAATATTTGTCCTGTGCCAAGGGGTCTAGCATATACTCTCCAATTACAAGCTGGTTGATCACAAGTATAAATAATTTCCCTAGAATTGTTCATACTACCGGTTGAACATGTAAAGTTATGTTCAATTGCTACATTACTTATAAAATTTCTAAACTCAAGCCGTGTAGCAAATTGTTGTCCGACAAATAATTCATGAGTGGTACTACTACTAAAAGTATCATCAAATCATCATCTATATTTTCAATTAAATCATCACTATTTTCAATAGTTTGAAAATTATAAAAATCATCATTACTAGGTATATCTACTGGTTCTTCTTCATGAGTTGGAAGTGGTCGAGAAGAACTAGCACCCACTTCATAATTAGAAGCACGTGGACGTGAAAAAATTTCAAGTGGTGGAGAAACTTGAGTAACAAAAATACTTATAGATGGCGATTGCAAATTAACTTCAAGAACAAAATTCCATGCTTGATCAGAATCTATTAACAAACAATGAGAAACGAAAACATGTCTTAAAATAAATTCATATCGAATAGAAAAAGAGTTAATAATCATAGTTCGTAGACTATCTAATCTAATACGATCGGTTAAAAGAAGTTGTGTAAAATCGCCTTCGTATGATAGCTCATTTACTGAACCTCCAGTGAGCACAATATTCTTAGGCTCTGATCCATATCGAAAAAATGGACAACTTCTAATCTGTAGAAAATTTTGAAGAATGTAGAGCACTGCTAATAGAAAGTGGAAGGAAGAATAGAAAGAGTGAAGTGGGAATGAAATTCTCTCACAATCACCTCGTTTATATATATGCAATCTCCAACCGTTAGAAATACGAACGTTAGAAATATGAACGTTAGAAATATGAACGTTAGAAAGTGGAACGTTGGAAGGGGGTGGCCCAGCGACACCGCAGATGGCGCCAAGGGTCCTCTGGCGACATCATAGATGGCGCCGAGGGGGGGGGGGGGCAGCCCTCTGGCGCCATCTCCAATGTCGTATCACCCCTTTTCTTGTAATTTTGTTAAAACCATCATCTTTCTTATATTTACATTAAAATTTACCCCCCCCCCCCCAAATGAAATTACCTCTAATAATAATAATAATAATAATAATTTTTAGGCTACAAGCTTAGGGGCGCCATGGCCCCTCCAGATCCTAGTAAGTCATGATACAACAACAATAACAAAGCCTTTATCCCAAAAAATATTTGGGATCGGCTGTTTGAATCCTCTCTTCCATTCGGCTTCGTTAAGGGCCATGTCCTCAATAACACCAACATAATCCATATCTTTCTTTAATACTTCAAACAATGTTCGTCTAGATCTACCACTACTCCTAGCGGCTCCATTAACTACTATATTATCGCGCTCTTTACGAAAAGAAGCATCTATTGGTGTTCGTTGCAAATGTCCAAACCATCTAAGTTTATTCTCTCTCATCTTGTCCTCAATTGTCACAAATTCCAAATGTGTGTTAGAGATGATTCGAGCTTAAGACCTAAGGCATTGACACTAAATACGCCAAGTAATTTAACCAAATGGACTACACTTTGTTAATACCCTAGTAAGCCATGATATATAACAAATTCAAATTAGTATCATTTACGTAAGTGCTTCATATATACTTCTTTTCTCCATTATTCTTCAAAACAAAATACGATTTTTGCCTTGAGAACATCTCATCGTAAATGACCATTCAGGCCTAGCTCTTACTAGAAATTTCTGGGAAAAAAAAAATAGGCACACGTGCAGTTGTCCTGGAGATCGATCAGGTCACCGTTTGACAAATAAGTTCAGTTGTCTTGAGTTTTCTATAGATGCGGGTGTATAGTTTACAGAATATTTATGCAGTGATGGAAGTAATAGAAATAAATTTACTCCTCTTTACCAGTAAGAAGCCTTAGATTCTCAATATGGTATCAGGTGTTAAAACTTTTAGAACATATACCTCAGATCTCCATATATCAGTTCTCACCGAAACTGTAACAGCTTGATACTCTTCAGTTACCTGCACACATGTCAAGAAAACTATTCACCAGGATGATCCAGAAGAAATGAAACGGTAAAATCTGACTGGAGATCCTGGAAGTTTACCAACCCAATACTCAAAATTGAATAAGTCGTGGGAGAAGGAGAGATGATATCTTAGACCCTATAAACAGCAAATGCAAAATATTTGAGATCCATCTATATCTACAAGTGTCAAACACACTAAGTTATGGGGAGAAGGCACAGCTTCATTGTGTGAATCAATAGGGAAAATATTAAGAACATCTTCCAAAACTACCTTAAAGCTTGCACAGCGTACCAAGCAAAATGGACAGGTGAAATCTTCTGTAACTGTTTTTTTAATGACCAAGTTAGAAATTGAACCACTACGAAGAACAAGATACAGGAAATCAAAAGGAATACTATAAAGATTTATACATAGGAAATATAATATAGGAGTTGAGGATAACTATGGGAACGATGCATGCATATAAAACTTAAAATTTTCAATCTCTGCATGGATACTGGTTCATAGAAGTTCAAAATCATGCACTTACACTCTATCTAATAATTTAAGTTTACTTGATTTCAGTGCTTAGCAAATGCAGTGCTTGATATACCATTATCCATGATTTACCACCATATCGAGCTCTACAATTTTGAGAGAAAATAAGAAAGGTCCAACCTTATGCAGTTCCAAAACTGAGATCCAATAAATATACCAACTTTTTAGTTATATACAAAGGTTATGGGAAGCAACAAGCTCGAGAAATAGCTAACAAACATGAAAATACAGTAACAATGAGAAAAGACCTAGTTAGTTTAACAACTTTCTACTTTCACCTATAGTATACAACATTGGATTACAGAACTGTACAAGTTATGTAGTTGGTCACAATGGTCAACTTGTCAATATTTTAGGTGAATAGCTCCAGTGGGCCAGTCACCTTTATATGCTTGCTAAGATGGAAAAGATGAATACTGGGATAAGCTGGGAAGCATGGCTAGATGGCCAGCATATTCGTGTCAGATTCGAATCCAACACAAACTTGTGGGGAAAAGGTTGGATTCGTGTCAGATTTGGATATGTACGTGCCCTCCAAGGAAATTTGTACCTAGGCCCGTGCATTTGTCGCCGATTCACTGTCGTCGTTTCACCGGGAGAGAAGATAGAATAGGAAGAAGATGATCAGGATTTGTTTGTGTGTGGTGGTGGGGTGGGGTGGGGTGGGGTGGGGGGGGGGGGGGGGGGGGGGGGGCTAAACCCGATCCATATATTGTTACACACAAGTTAATTTATGGGCCGGATCAGTTAGAAATCCAAACCGACCGGAATCCATAATAAGTGACATTGAATACAACCCGTAAAGCCAAACCAACTGGTTCCCACTGTGTGCGTCTCTCTCTCTCTCTCTCTCTCTCTCTCTCTCTCTCTCTCTCTCTCTCTCTCTCTATATATATATATATATATATATATATATATATATAAGACGTGTTGAATCCGGCATTATATAAGGCGTGACCTATCCGCCATGTCGTATCGCCGTGCCTATGACGGTGCAACATAAGAGATAAATGTTACAAACTAAAGCATTTACAGTTGTGTAACCTTATTGGAGAAGTTCTGGTCATTCAAATTTGAGTATTTTAGGAGAAATGTCTCCTTCCACAAAGAGAGTCCAAGAACAGCAGACTTAAATAGCTTCTTTTTTTTGCAGTAAATCGGTTTAAATTAAGAAAGTCGAGTAGAAGAGTCTGATAAATTGATGGAGAACTCGTGAGGAGGTATACCAAGAATCTTCCTCTAAATATGTTCACTATTATGTAACATAAAAATATATGCAAGGGTGATGGTAAGATAGTTGAGTAGAAGAGTCTGATAAATTGATGGAGAACTCGTGAGGAGGTGTACCAAGAATCTTCCTCTAAATATGTTCACTATTATGTAACATAAAAATATATGCAAGGGTGATGGTAAGATAGGCTCTAAGAATCTGTTGTAGCATATATAAAACTTTTTTCAATAAGCCCAGTAATTGGGGGCCCTGAGGATCCATACTTTTTCCTATTAAGAAATAAATCCTTTTGTCTCATCGTTTTCATATCAAGAATTCTTTGCAGATGTTAAAGGGGGTGCTTACTTCCCGAACAAATCATAATGCATCTATATCAATATATAAAATTGGTTCATAAAATATACCTATACCTACACACACACAAGTATGTGCATGTGTGTATGGGTAAACGGCTCCAAAGTGGAGAATACACTTGTCAGCCCATCATGTCCTCCAATAACAACCATTCCTCCAGTATTTTAGTTCGAATTTGGTGCAATGATGAGGGCATTGGTATTCCCTTGGGTTTTGACACGTGAACTCCCCTTCGGAAAATTTCTAAAGTGACCCATACAGAACTTTTTTCCCTATATGTATATACATACAACGCATATGCAGTTTGTCCCAACAAATGCGTTGCCAGCATGTTGTATGGACTTGGGAGATATAAACACTTTGAACTTATTTCTCAACGTAAAAAACTTACCAAGAACTTCATGAATTACTGAAGAAACCAAGGTCGCATGCATGCAGACATTTAAGTTTAATATGGGCAAGATTTAAGGTGAAGTATGTGTAACGTGTGATATTATAACTGGTACAAGACGATGTTGTGTACTTCTTCCATAGTCTCACAGACAACTTAATGTTGCATAATCAGTAACAAGCAAAGAATTAAATGCAAATTTATCACATGATTCCAGTACATATCACCATGTGCCAGAAGAAAAGGATTTTCATTATCAGATTGAATAGTTCAAAGTTTATAGATGTTAGTGCTGTCAAATTATTGGAATATAGTAGTTATTTATTTTAGGTTTCAAGATGCCTTATTTGGCTAATTTTCACTTAAATACTCATGTTTTCTTCACTTAGAACACTCAACTTTGTTATTTATCAGTGGCGGAACCACATTGTGGCTGGAGACCCCCCTCACCCCCCCCCCCCCCCCCCCCCCCAAAACTCACACACAAAAAAAGAAGACATTTGTGAACCCCTTAACATACGGCCCCACCAATCTTCCATTTAATCACATTTCCATATCCATGTTCTGATATGGAACAAATAAACAAATTTGTTCTACGATGTGGATTCGCGATATATGAATGATTTATTATGTAGTTTAGGTTTTAAATTCTATAGAGGATTAGATATAGATATATTGCTAATAACAGGGAACTAAATCACAAATCGGTTGTACAATATTTCTTGGCCTTATTCACTGACAAAGTACATGTAGATATACATGAAGTAGATTTGTAATATATACTCTAAACAAATCCCTCATAAATGAACGGGAAAATTGTACATACGTAATAAATAAGGGAAAATTATTTCTATATGGATATCTAATAAAACTATTTAAAGAATAATCTCCAAAACAAAAAGATAAAGCATAAATATTGTATCTCCTATGCAAAATCAATTTCAAATATGCATATAAATAAATAAATGGATGAGCATCTCCTTTTATCACTTTTTACTATTCGAGATATCAAATATCTTTACAATTTTTGTGATCCACCACCAATGTCAGCAACAATTGAAAGAACATAATTTACATACATAACTTCTTTTTGTTTTATGAACTCTCAAATAACATTGATGAAATATATTTTCTAATATAGATTCTTTTAACAATTTCCCACTAAGTTCTACAGTATAGTGAATGCGTGTGGAAAAGAAAAAATATATGTTTTAGTTACATTAGACCCTCCAATGTCGGAGAGCTGGTTTCGCCACAGTATATACCATGAACTATTTAAGTTTTTTCAAGTTAAACCCAATGTTAGTCAACCGTCCCACCAAATGGTCACGTGCATAGCACATGAATGCTTAGGACATTCTTACGGACAACCCCCCCACCCCCACCCAAAAAAAAGGGTATTGTAGTTTTTTTTTGGGCATGTTCTGTTAAGGCCTACTTGAGAAAGAGCGATAGTTCAAGGTATTTAAGTGCAAAATAAAGTTCAGCCTGTTCAGGGTATCAACCTGATAAAAAAACGGTTCAGGGCATTAAAGTTAAAAAGAAAAGTGATCCTTCAGGGTATTTAAGTGAGACTTAGCCCATTATTTTCCATCACCAACATTAAGCTTTTGCTGCCTAGTTCAGTTGAGTTGGTTGGATGATTAAAAGATGGCTTGAGAAGGAAGATCTACAGGCCATGTTGCATCAAAATATTTGGGCCATTTGATTAAGTCTACATTCCGACTTCTGTATAAAGGTTGTTAGCTATAAATATATAATGGTCTATGTGGAGTGTAACTAGATGACTCTTTCATTAGCTGGTTAATGTTTAGACTAAACATATTTGGGGATCGACTCTTTCTTTGGTGTAACAAATGCAAGATACTATTTACGTACTAAGCCTTTTGACATATTCTTGGAGTACTTCAGTTCATTTTAGTTGGTCTAGGTACTTTCGTATTTGTCTAGTTGTTCAGGTTATTTCAATCAGTGTTTACTCGCATTTAGGATATGGAGGAACTTAAATATCAATGGGGGTCTAAGTCTCCATTCGCTGACTTTTCAATTGATTGGATTGCATTAGAAATGAAGAAAGAGGATTAGAAACTGTTTTGTGCCATTATCCATTACAAAAAGGAAGAACAGACCACCCAAGATAATGGAACGGTGGGGGGGGGAGAGAGAGTATGACTGCAAGATGAAAACAGAACTGGAAAGAAGATTAGTTTTCTTTTGTACTGTTATCGAACAGCAGCCACCCAAGAATGGAATGGAAAGAGAAAACATGACGCCCTAGAAAACGAGAAAATGTTCACCAAGAGGTAAAAAGATGATCTATCCTGTTTCTTTAACACACTACATAAATGATGAAGTGCTAGCTCTCCTAATTTATCATGGAATTTTATTATGTCAATAATAGAGTTTTAAAATTATGCTATTAATATCATGGTTCTCAAGTTGATGTAGTTAGAACTCTTTTCTGGATCTAAAGGGTGTATTCTTCACTATTTATCTATAAGCAAGGCATGTTACTTGGTCCTCAGTCCCTTCTATGGATAGTTTGGAATATTTAAGCATTTAAGTCATTCTTTACTTTAAGAACCCTTGAGTAGTCTCAAGTCTGTTAAATAAGGAGAAAATTTTTGATGCTTTTAAGAGTACATATTCATACTGTAAAGATTCAGTTCAGAAGGAAGAAAATCAAACCTTATAGGTTTCAACAACATGGAATATGCTCATAGTTATAAAACACACGATACCATATGCTAAGAATAACATAGATGGTACAGTATTTATGCTGCTCAGGTTCTAATCAGCAAAATCATATTATGAATTAATTTATACCCACCTGAACACCAGAAACCTTTGATAATTGCCTCAACAACAAGAAACTACAAGGACAAAAGTAATAGAAACAAGCAGGACAAACCGAACGTCTAAGAGAATAACGAAGAGCTGTTACCTTCGGTCTTCTGTAGAGTATTGTTGTAATACTTGTAGTTGAAGAGTACATTCCCGGCTCTCAATCTAGACAAGTAAAAATAAGTGAATGTAAGCAACAAAAGCAACATGGAAGTGATATATATTCAGAAATAAAAGAACAATGGTTACATAATCAAAACAACGTAGGGCAAAATCCTCCAAATATTCCATTGAATATGTTTAAAACAAGGCCAACATAAATCGCAAGAACAGTATGTCATAGATGAAAGACTTACAGAGCAATTTACAATAAATGACAGTTTGGAATGACAGATAAAACCCATCTATATTACAAACTAGAAAATAGAAACTGTGAAGGAAAATCATATCGTTCACGCAGAAATAGAGCAATAACTCATTTCTCAAATTAAAATAATCAGAGGTAAAATACGATTGTAAACAACTTGGGAGGATACCAACATGCATAGTTAATAAGAAAAGTAAAGGCAATGATAAATAGGTACTCAAAAGTGAAATAAGAGATAATTACTAAAACTCTGGTTACCTATCGCATCCAAGGATTTCTCCCATTAGGATGGGGTCGACTATGGAGCATAAGAAAGCTCCATAAAAGATTTTAGAAGTCAACACTCTATATTGGTACCAACTTCCTAGACTATGAGCATGAGAGGGTAATGCCGTAAAACCTAGGCAGCCAATTGGATACCTTTTGGCTATGCAGTTCAAGCTCATGCAAGCAAGGAGCACCCTCCAAGTTCCCCTGGATTATAGAGTCTAGATGAAAAGGTAACATGATACAATTTGATATAGGGGATTGCATTCATCTCCATGACTCCTTAAGCCAAAGAGTGAAAAGGAATGACAAATCCAATGCAGATAAGTTAATAAAAAAATGTAACAATAATGATAAATATATACTCAAAGTCAAACTAAAGCATAACTATTAAAATTCTGGTTACCTAATAATATGAGGTAAAGATGGCGCAGGAACATTGTCGTATGAATACGAATCATAAGGAGACTTCTCTCGTGCTCCGATCTCTTGGGCACAGATGCACACTTTCATTTTTAATGAAGTCTTCAATCAAGAAAGTTATCATTTATCACAAAACTAATACAGAGTAAGTTGGGTAACCATGAAGAAGTACAACAAAATTACCATTGAGTCCACATTAAGAGCTCCAAAGGATAGACAGCTGTCTTTGTCAAGAAGACTAGGCTGTGAGACGTAGCAAAGTGGCCATAGTAAGCATGCTAACGTTATTTTAATGGTTCACAGTAAAAGAAATATAGCAGATGATCTTAATAGAAAGAAAGTAAAAAATAATAATAAATAAAGCTTCATGGCAAACAAGATGCTCTGCATAATAATTGCACATGTACTAAATATAGCATGGCAACGTTTAATAACCTCTACCTGTGCTATTCAAACTCTCAGGACCAATTACCACTTGGGATATTTTATTAATGCTCCTTAGGGGGAAGAGGGTAATAAAGTTCGGTACAATTTAATCATGCTACTGTTGAACAAATAAAAGGCCGCGATGCTGATAAGCACACTTTACGAAATGGAAGAATTAAAAAAATAATCATAGTGATAAGGCACAAACATGAACATCTAACATGTAGATCACAATCAAATAGTTGGATTCTTAATAAAAAAAGGCTTAATTGCACTTTGATACCCTCAACTATTCCGCTTTTTCAAGTTGATATCTCAACTATTTTTTTTCAACTTGACACCCTAAAAAAATTTTGGACAATAATGCCCTTACCCAAAAATTAAAACTACCACTCAACCCCTCCCCCTCCCCTCCTCCACCCCCCCCCTTCCGGCCACCACCCCCGCCCCCGCCCCTCTCCCTCCCGCCCCGCCAGCACCCTCCACCCCTCCCCCCCCTCCCGCCCCGCCTGCACCCTCCCCCTCCCCCCCCCCCCCGCTCCCCTCCACCCTCCGGCCACCCGCACCCCCCCCCCCTCCCGCCCTCTCCCCCTCCCGCTGCCCTCCTTTCCCGACTCCACCATAGCCGGAAAGGGAGGGGGGGGAGGGGTCGCCGTCACGGGAGGGGGGGGGGAGGTGGTCGCCGGAGAGGGAAGGGAGGGAGGTGGTCGCCGGAGTGTGGGGGGGGGGGGGGGGGGGGGGGGGGGGAAGGGGAGAGGGAAGGGATAAGGGCATTTTGGAAATTTTTAAAAATTTAGGTATCAAGTTGAAAAAAAATAATAGTTGAGGTATTAAGTTGTTGAGTAAAAAAGTTTATGGTATCAACTTGAAAAAGCGGAATAGTTGAGGGTATCAAAGTGCAATTTAGCTAATAAAAAATGACAAACTACGGATCTCATCAACTCACCTTTTTTACAGTTCATATTTTATGCTTATTGGAGCAATCGTCATGCATTTTTCTTTTAGGCTACTTAATGATATAGATCCTTTTAATTGGAGTGGATTGCAACTTAAAATGTACTTTCCAACTGATAAGATTTAAGTTCCAATCCTACACACACAGAGACACACTCACACATATATAGGGACCAAATGCTGTGCAGCCCACAAACCAATAACTTCCCCCATTACTCTTCTTACCAATACCTCCAAATCTAAACCAAGGAAAAATCTATCTGCAACCTACCTTTTTCACTTTCTTTCCGTAGGTGGGCTATAAGCTATATACTGGTCGGGTTTAGGTTGGGTTTGGTCCATCCATTAGTGACAACCGAACCTACCCTGATATACTATTATAAGATAAATATGAACTCAGGCAGCGACTGGCCTTATCTAAAAAAAATGTCGGGCCACATTCCAACCAAATTCAGCCCAGATTATTTCAAGTCTCTCACAACACTACAACGAGATTATTGGAAAGAAACTATGACACTCATGTTGTATAAAACATGCAGATGTAGACAAGTCCATATCCAAAATTGGATATTACCATTGAATTTAGATAATGGAGACAAATTCTCTGAATATGCTTAAATCAATGGCAAGACTGAAGTTCTAAAATAACAGAGAAGAGAACCAGCCAATCGAAGTCTGCCTTCTCTGCGAGTCTAAAAAAGGAACAGGTAATATACATCTTACAAAGTTGGTATAGAACTTTTATTAAAAAACTATAACAAAAGGACAGATGAAAAAAATAATGTCATTATGAGTTAGATACCTTCAATACACTCTGGTACATATCAATTGTGGATATCATCTCAATTCTATGCCCCAAGCTCAAAGTAACACACTTCTCAAGAGATGAACAGAGCAACTCAATTGGTAACTTGCCCCAAAGACGAAGGCTTTCGGGATTTGCTGTGAGAAAAAAGATTAACCAGACATCAATTTAATAGAAATTTTCTCACTAGTGCGACAAGACTACTGGTTGACATCAACAATGAGCATCAAACCTGATATCAACTTAAGGAGTACCTATTTCATGAGCACTTAAGAAGTTTCCAGTGCATGTAATAACAAATAGGTACAGAAAAGAAGGAATTTAAGGTTTAAATCATGGTTCAAACTTCAGTTTCAGTATAGGTTCTAGCCCTTCCTATGAGTGCCAGTTTTTTTTGTTGTTGTGGTGGTGCTGGTGGTGGGAGGGGGAAGGGGGAAGGTGGTTCTAAATCGGATTGTTTGGTAGTTTTTGCGGTTTCAATATCATTTTCGGTCAACATTTAAAACTGTGGTTTAAATAAAATAGAGAGAAACATCAATGATCACTATAGATCAAGAAATTACACATAATAAGTAAGATGGAGATGAAAAATTAGTATTAATACTCAGTACTCTATGTAGCAGCATCTCTAGTCCGTTGTCTGCAAGCAATTTGACAGAACTAAAAGCCATCATAAGATGGTCTCCTTCATCATCCACGGTAAAGAGGGATGGTGCTCTTTACCAATTTGGTTAGTTTACACAAAAGGCTTTGAAACCTATTCAACTTTGAAGTAAATTGCCTGGCTCGTCGAATTTGATATTACCATACAATTGGTATAGGAAAACATATATGTTGTTATGAAGTTAGACGGAACCAATTTGTTCCAATAACCCAGGACTTGGGCATGCATAGTCCAAATTTTGAAGAAAATAGGTCTAGGCCAGGTCAGTAGTAGTGTTTCTTCATTCCTGGCAAGTTGACAGCTAGATAAATATTAACAAGCGACTTATCACCACATGACCGTAAAAGGCCTGGGAGAAGATACCAAGATGGATTTAAATAGTTGCTTATATATGAACTTCTGTTCCACCTCTAGGCAAAATGGTGCCTAAAGCACAACAATCAGAACCCCACTTTTCTTGATGGATGGAAACTCAAATATGTTACTACCATTACAAATATACGGATTAAGGGTGACCTAAGGACCAAAACTGATGACGACACTGGTTACCAAGTCCTATACCGCGAGATTGTCGATGATTATTCATTAATTTCCAACAACAGCTACTTGTTGAAATAGTATACAGAAAAATGGAATGAACTAATAGACCTCATGTTGTAGAGAATAAGCAACCAAACGTCGGAGTAGAAGAAAAAAGGTTGTGGATTTGACATGAAATACAAAACTAAAATAACTTGACCAACAAATGGTAAGCTGTTCGGACCACAAACAGAAACCTGTAACCAGCTCTAACAAGTCTTATAGCAATCATATATAGTTCATCATCATCCAAGCCTTCTCACATCAGAAAGAATGGGGTCGGCTATGGAGCATAATAAAGCTCCATGCAAGATTTGACAAGATTTTTTGACCGGTGGTCGACCTGACATCAACCCTCTGCAATAATGTATAGTTCATTGAGCAAATTGATTTTGAAGTTGTTTGCGAACCTATATAATATCAAGCATCATATACGAGAAAGACAGTTTTCACTATAATACCGTCGCTGAAAGATATATTTCTTTCCACAAGAAACCTGACATCAACCCTCTGCAATCATATATAGTTCATTGAGCAAATTGATTTTTTATGTGGTTTGCAAACCTATATAATTTAAAGTATCATATGCAGGGGAAAATAGTTTTCACTATAATACTGTCGCTGAAAGACGTATTTCTTTCCACATCTTGTGTGGAAGAAAGAAAATTGGAGTCTGGGGTTAAATGGGAGGCTTACTTGAAGTACATCCATTCTTAAATTTGTAGAAATCTGGTTGCAAGATGTGTTCAGTAAAGAAAGTTACTGATTACAAATACTCGGATCTCTATAATCTATAGTATATCATCGGTTACAGTCAAGACCAGTCAAAATAAAAGGCCAAATAAATATATTGTGTAGTGACTTCTCTTGAGATTGTGTAGTGACTTCTTCATCACATGAGGCTGACACTAAAAGGGATAAGTCGAAAGTGATAGTTCAGCAGTCTTTCATTTCCTTATTAAATGATTCTTAATTTAACAATTAACTGTATGAATTAAAGCTCAATGGATATATTCTAGGCGCTAGCAATACTTACAACCATTGATAGTTGAATTACTCAAGAGGAATTTCAGATTCCAAGCAAAGCCACAGTAGTTGATCTGTCTGTCGTCTGATATCAAAGTTTTGGTTGAGACTAAGACCTAGATGGACTCGACCACAAAAAGGCATATACAATCTAGATTAACTATAATTTTTAGGTGGTACGCACAGTATGCCATTTTGTCCCAGAAATTCAAGTTTAAGTTTTATAGATGACAGAAAATGAAAGATTGACGAACATGGATTGCGGTTGTAACAGATGATATGGTTTTGCTAATATTACAACATGGCCCTAACCGAGCGGAATGGAAGAGGAGTCAAATAGCTAACCCAAAATTTGGGATAAAGGCGCTAAGTTGTTGCTATAGAAAGCGAAAAGATTGTAAAACCAGCTCAGATCTATACAAAATAAAGTCATGATATGTTTAAAACTAAAATCGTATCAATTTCTTAACCTGTTTTTCCAATGAGATCTTGAAGATAATCAAGCCACTAAGTTATTTTAGTACTAAAAAGTAACACCAACAAAGACATATTCCCAAGTCTTTCAGTTTGGCTACATAAAATATTTTTCTCCATTCAGCCGGTTCGAACACTTGGAGAAGAACTAAGTATAAATAACCTAACTGTCATAGAAATGAATCACCTGAACCATATGAAGTGATGGCAAGTAGTAGTCTCTCAATGATATGCTAATTCCCCACCAAAACTTGACATATTACACAAAGGTTTACAGTTTACCACATGTCTCTCTGCACACGATGTAATTGCACATATTCAGGAACTAATGTGGTGCGTGCTAGTTTCTGACGACTGTTGATTGACAGGACAAGGTCAATGCTAATGATGCATTTGTATCATGGAAGGCGAGTTATAACAGAGGCTTAAAAAGTGAAGGCCATGTGAATATGGAAATAAACTAACCATGAATTCCTAGACCTGATTGATGCATACTTTAGTTTATTACTTACGGGCCGTTCGGTACACAGTAATATAGTTGGAAATATGTTATTCTCGTCCATATTACTCCATTTAGCATAAGCCCAAAAAAATTGCTGGGAATAAGGTATTCCCTTGGGCATCTCATATTCCCACCATTAGTAATACTATTCCCATGGTGAGAGGTGGGTAACAAAACCCGGTTGAGATTGCCCAACCTGCCAAACCCCCAAAATCAACTTGGATCCGACATAGGCCAAAACTTGACCATATTCAGAACAATGAAAACCTGACTCAACAAAACCCGGACCCAAGCTCAAATTGAACCCAAATCCGAACCCGATGAACGAACCAAAACAACAACCCAAACCCGACCGAACTCAACTAGACCCTAACACGACCCGAAAATAATTTGACCTGGCCCAAGTCTGAATCGATTTATAAATATGAACATTTTATTGAAGATGAAAGTTTCTAAAAATTAATTATTTAACTTTGTTTTTATAAAGACTAGTTTATTAAAATTATAATGTTGTAAGAAGGATAATTTGGAAATTGTATACTATGGGATGTTATATTCTTGGTAATTTATTTTTGTAACAAAAAACATTAATTCATATTTCCGGGAATACAGTGTATTATACCAAAAATGGTAATACATATTCCCAGGAATTGGATGCCCGGGAATACTGTTCCCTGGAATATGGTATTCCTGGTAATATTGCTATCCGCGTACCAAATGGCCCTTTAGAGTTTTACCCCTAACACCACATGCTAGAGAAGGACAGAAATGTATATAATAGAAAATTTGGAAGGTGAAACCTGCTTGGCTGAAGCAGGAGATGCTGGTATTACTCGATTTGAAAAATGATGAATAACTTGTTTAAGATGTATACATAATTTTAGGGCTTTAGAATTAGAACAGTAAGTTGGATATAAATCCTTTGGCAGCACATATATAGAAGCTCAGTTGTAAAGTACTTATATGTTGGATACAACACTGATTCTTGATTTTGCAACTTACATGGAAAAGAATCAAGTTTTGCACGGTCCTCTATTTGGTAATTTTCACCAGATGCACCATTTGATTCCCCTATAAGAAAGTTAAAACGTAATCAAGCAAAAAAGCAATCTTAAAGGTTAACAAGCATCAAACTTTGTACAACAGTTCTACAGAAACAATAAAGACACATGTGATACATCAGTCAATACCACTGCTGACAAAGAGGATGGTGAGTTTGCCAACTTGAGCATCAGCTGACAGCCTTTTCATCTCTGGAATAATGAAATTGGCTTCCGTTTGGTCCTTCACACCGGATTCGCTAAAACTGCTCAGTACACATGCCCGACAGAGTCGATAAACTGCAGAATGCTGTTAGCCACCAAAGAGATGGTTAACTTTCAGAGATGTATAACCATCAGGAGATAAAACAGTTTGTAGCATATTGGTACAATCAGATACTATAATACCTCTGTAGCCTCCATATCCACGACAGGTCTAGCCAATATTACATGGAGAGGGAACATGTGTTTTGGCATCTGGACTTCAGCATTAGCATTCCCCGAGAGTGAAACAGTCACTTGAATTCTAATAATAAAAGAAGTGATGATCAAGCAAGTAATATTTTAAAACCATAACTGTACAAAAAATTGGATAATATTTTTACTTAATCCACAAGGATTAAAAAATTAATAAGCAAGCTCAAAGTCTCAAAGAACAGTTATATGGTCAAGAAAGTTTTCAGATGCAAAAAAAATGCCAGATAAAGTACAAACATAAAATGCTCTTTAAGAAAATAAAAAAAAAAACTTGTGAAAAATAATATTATTTTTAGAATAAAGCAAACAAAATTGTCCATGTTTCGTACTTATTGGAAGAGCCAAGTTTTTTGTTACGCAACTATTTCATGCAAGAGATCTGTTCCACAAGAAAAATCCAAGCAATTCCTCTCTAAGCATACAAATAATTTTTCAATAATACTCTAACTAGATGCTAATAACAAGCTCCTCCCATGGATCCGGAGATGATTGTATCATGTTTGGTACTCGCCTTCAAATGGGGTGGCCTACTGCTAGTTAATACCAACCGATATAATAGTGAATCGATCAGCGTGCTGGAGCCTAGAACAAAATAAAAATTGTACCAGGCAAATCAAAATCTACAGATACAAGACCTTTCAGGTACATTTGGAAAAGCAGTTTTGAAAATAAAATTATGATCTTGTGGAGTCAGGCCTCCAAACTCCAAATCGCTTAAATTTGGAGTGTTCCGGAATGGTTTGAAGTTTGTGTAAACAATCGTAACTCCAAAACAAACCCTAAAGTGGAGTTAGCAAATCTCCACTTTGGATTTTTATCCTAACTACAAAATGCACTATGTTTTCCATGCATCTCCTGTGAAACCCTTCTCCCATATTTTCTCCTACTGTCTATCTCCCATCATCTTTCTCGGGTAGCATCCTTTCCCTTTCAGCATGTCATCCAACATAGATTTCAACATTCTCCTTCTGATTTGAATATTTTAACGGGTATAATTTTGGGGCTTTCGTGAAATTGTAGTTGATGAAAATGGGTATGTTGATTTGCATATTTGAATGGATAAGGTTGTGAATTTTCATGGAATTGTGGTTGATGTCAATGGGTAAAGTTGATTTGAATATTGAATTTGATATAGTTTTAGGATTCCTATGAAGTTTTGAAGGAGAATTGTAAAAAAATTTGGATTACAGTTATGTGACTATTTAGCTAATGAAGTTTAAAAGTATCTAATTGTACTCAGCTTCAAAAGACAAAAGTCCAAAATAAACTCTAGTACCAAACGTCCATAAATAACTCCAAACTCCAATATGGAGAACCTAGCCCGACTCTGACAGATAGCAGGCTTGGGCTTGGGGTAGGATCAGGCTTTGACCGAGCCCGACCATGGTTTTACCGGGCCGGTCTGGTCCAGTTTTCTTGCCCCTCAGAACACCATGATATACATGCTATTAATCGAACATAGAATGTGGTATCACTCAAGGGTCAAGACAAATCGCAATTATATATTGCAAAGCAAGGTGTGTAGTGTCATTTTCGGTATCGGATTCAGACCCTTCCTGTAGGTATCATTTATCAATTTCGACAATTTTGAGGGGTTTCGGTGATTTTGGATCATTCTGTTTCGGTAGTTTAACAGTTCCATTATTGGTTCCTGTTGATACTGCAAACCTTGTTGCAAAGGTGCTCTACCAATTGTGGTAAAGGTCGAAACCCTAATAGGCTACAACTAGAACTATAATCGCTTGGGTACCGTGCATAAATGCTAGCTATGATAATAACGGCTTAGAGGAGCTTAACTTAAATCATCCACAAAAGTGTGACAGTATAAAGAGGTTTCTGTACTACTTACTAACCTACTCCTGAGAAGTGTCAAACAAGATTATCATGTGAGGCCCATTTGTCACAGTGCTATTTATTCAGTTAATGCATAATTTTGTGCAGCACATATGAGGACATATAAAATCTCTGTTGCTAAAAATAGACTGTTGAGAAAAAACTCCTGTAAGAAACTAACTGATGCTTAGTATAGATATATATCAACCAGTACATGATGTATGTAGATTCTGTAGATACAAATTATGGTACTATTGGGAGTAAAAGTCTTTGTAAGGAACTGAAGTGATGCTTAGCATAGATATATATACATAAAATGGAAAAAAAAAAATAATGTAATAATCAAGAAACTTTTACTTCTAAAAATAAATGATGGGGAAAAGGACCTTTGTTTGCACTTTGCTTCTATCTTGTACTGCAAGCATCGTTGGAGAAAAGATGGCTGCAGCGGAGTAAGAACATTTAGAAGATACATCTCATTAACTTAAAGCAATGACCAAAGTAAAAAATGTACTCAGCAAACAAATGTTTACATTTCGTATAGCCCGGCGCTGCAGAATATTGTACAGTTCAACGGGTTTGCAATAAACTGAAAGACTTTCTTCAGCTGCAAGAGCCTCTTCAGGACTCAAACAAGCCCGAGATTGCTGCCGGCACATCTGATCTGCAGTCCTAGAGAGGCCACAACCACAACCAAGATTTCTGCAAGTTGAGTGCAATTAAGAAGCAAAATAGTGTAATTATACTGTTGATGTTGAAGATAGATTTATCACAAAAGAAATCTTGCTAAACTAATAAGGATACATCTACAAGAACCGCTGCAAATTAAGAAAAGCGTGTGGCTGACACAAAATAGTTGGATGACATATTTAGATTGAAATGCATACGGGGAATCACGAACAACCAAAGGTACGCCTGGCATTCTGGATTGAGAGTGTCCAAAAGTAAACTTTCATATCTTCTTAATCCTGACCAAGTATGTCAAGAGGTCCTCCTCTATTGGAAAATTAAGCCCACTTCAATCCAGGAGGCACAGCACTATCTACCGAGTCCGAGAAAACTTCTCAGAGTATGAGTAGAGAATGCCTTTTTCCTGTGAATACATCTCAATTAGATATGTATGTATAAGAAGCTGAGGAAAAGAAGGTTATCAATACATAAAGAATGTATTTTGACATTTTCATTGCAATGCATGGATCACACAAAATCAAATTTATGGAAACATGTTTACACAGTAACATGGATGCACATATCTATCATCAGTCATTCAAAAGCTACACAGGTATAACGATATAAGTTCTCAGGAATCCTAGACGCTCCAAAATTTTCGTGTCTTCTTGGAAATGATAGGCACTACAAAAAAAAAAAAAAACTGCTATGAGCCTAAATCAACACCATGTGCATGTAGCCATTTCTGTGTCACGGCGTGTCCTAACTATGCCCATGCAACATCAGAACAATTAAGAGATAAACTCTCAAATAAGTGAACGAAAATGTTGTTTTCTTTACTGCTTACGGATTATATTCCAACAAAAAAACAAAGCTCATGTCAGTCTTTCTATCAAAGTACCGCAAAATTACCGCGAAAGATCCTTACAAAACTTATTCAAGAATGTCTGCAGCCACAAACCTACAGTCGAATCGACTGGCTAGGGGCGAGCATTATTCGATTTTGGACCGAAAACCGTACCGAACCGAACAAGAGATTCGGTTCGGTTTGAAAAAAAATTCGGTTCGGTTCGGTTTTGAAAATACTAAAATTTCTTAATTCGGTTTTGGTTTGGGTTTTGGTTTCGTTCCAAAACCAAAAATAGAAAAAGACTTGTACAGTTATGTAAATACCCTCAATTCTATGCATATGTTGTATTAAATGTGTATATTTTGAAAGCAACAATTCTATTTATGTGTTTTGAAACCAAACTTTGGTAGTTTAACAATTAGTCTAACTTTGGACACAAATACAACAAATGTGTGTATAAAACTAATAATTTTTAATATCATTTAACCACGATTTCAACTTTAGACCCTACGCATCTCTACTAATATAAGAGGGCTTCAAAACGGCTCAATATTGAGTCGTCTAAGCCGTTTGTATTTCATCGACCATTTCGTTTTAAAATTTTAAAAAAAAAATTTAAGTCCCCTATCCGTAGTTATTTTCTCACGTAGTTTAAAATAAAATTAAAACAAAAAATCCTTCTAACTGCATGAGTATGTATAAATACTAAAATATTTTAGAATTTAAATTATATCTAAAGTAACTAAATGATATTATCTAACTAAACACATATCCAAAAGTTTAAAATATATTTATAATAAATCATAACAAAAAATATTCAAATTATAATTAAAATATTCTAACATAATTTAAATTTTTATATTTCAATCATATTGTAGATTTTATTTTAACGTGCAACGCACGTGATAGTAACTATTATACAATAGAAACAGTCCAACCGAACAAACCGAATCGTTATTCGGTTCGGTTTTGGTTAATTTCGGTTCGGTTTCGATTTTGGGTTTTTAGATTTTTTTTTATTCGGTTTTGACTGTTTCGGTTCGGTTGAAACCGAATAAACCCAACGCTCACCCCTACGACTGGCTCCATGACCAGCATCCAGCAAAAGTAGACATGCAGAATTACTCCAGAGCTTGATGATGTGTCCATGAAGAAATGACCCCTTGTACCAGACCCCCAATTGATCAGAATCCACTGAGTTATTTCCTCTATCGATGATCAAACCCTAACCTAGAAAAAAAAACATATTGGCTATTTTGTTTCGGGACCATTCACAGTCTTGAATTAAAGGAACAAGGAAGAAAATCGAGATGTTGAAATGGAAATTTTGAGAAACTAGAGCCGATCGAAGTGCCGGCGACTAGTCGTCCAGCCGGTGAAAAAACAAACCTAACCCTAATTTACCTCCAGCTGACATCAGCCATCAGTGTCGTCCTCTTCCGACCGCCGATGCTCCTCTCTCCGGTCAGCTCCGACGTCGGCCGGTCGCCGCTGGTGCTGGTGCTGCTGCGTCTCGTTGAAGTGAGAGAGAGAGAGAGATCGGAAGAAAAAAGTGGAGAGAGAGTTAAACTTGATGCCAATTTTGGTTTGGGCTTTTCTTAGCCTAAGAAAATGGGCTGGCCAGCTGACAGTAAGACGCAAGTTATTAGCTGCTTTTTAATTAAACTAATACATTACGCAATAAAAAAAATAAAAATAATAAAAAATACATTACGCAATAAATGTGTCCCATTAACGATCGGTTTTGACATATATTATTTATTAGTATATATACACGTTGCACGTTCATATTGTTTGAAAAAACTCAAATAATAATTTAAGTTGCCTATATTATCTCTTAATTTTGTGTGCTTATTAACTATTATTCATTTAAAGCTCAAATTTTTTATTTTGGCTCCTATATTATATGCATGCCTGCCTACTTTTATTACATATTTTATTATATCCAAACTTAATTTTATTGACTCTTTTTAATTATCCCGATACCCCTATTAATTTAATTAATTTTTTATTAGTAAATGTATTTAAGGGTATTTTTTTTAAAGAAAACTTCCACGTGAAGTCAACTTTGACATTATATAGTAGAATAGAGAATATATATATCTTCTATTGTATAAAGAGGCTTCAAAACGGCTCAAAAGTGAGCCGTCTATAAGCCGTATGAATATCATCAACCATTTAAACAAATTTAAAAAATAATAATAAATAACTTCCTAAATAGTCTACTAATTATTTTAAATTAATTAATTAATTAGCTATCTAATATAATATTTTTATAACTAAATAGTCTAACTGAAGTGGTTAAGGTGGAAGATATTTTTCTTGGTTGCTTGAGTTCAAATCCTGTGTTTGATAATTTTTTATAATAAATTTATATTTAATTTTTAAAAAAATATGCATGTGCTTTTGCACGTACACATTACTAATCTTATACTATATAATGAGGCTTCAAAAAAGCTCAAAAGTGAGCCGTCTAAGCTGTCATTATATCATGGTCCATTTTATTTTAAACAACAATTTAATTTTGTACAAAAATGTTGGAATTTTTTTTAAATATTTATATATATTCAACATGGAGGATCAAACTCAACCAAATAAGAAGAATAC
This sequence comes from Iris pallida, assembly GCA_029216955.1. Lineage (NCBI taxonomy): Eukaryota > Viridiplantae > Streptophyta > Magnoliopsida > Asparagales > Iridaceae > Iris > Iris pallida. Next base: position 25,054,891 of record JANAVB010044218.1, read on the forward strand.
CTTCCACCTTAACCACATGAGTTAGAAGATATATTTGACTATAATTGGATACTATTCTTATTATATGTATTATACGTGCAAAGCACGTGTATTTACAAGTATACACAGAGGCTTCAAAACGGTTCAAAAGTGAGCCGTCTAAGCCGTATGAATATCATAAACCATTTAAATAAATTTTTAAAATAATAATAAATAACTAAATAACTACCTAAATACTCCACTAGTTCTTTTTTAAATTAACTAAGTATTTAATTATCTAATATGATATATTTATAACTAAATAGTCTAAATCAAGTGGTTAAGATAAGAGGTAATTTTATAGGTTGATTGACTTCAAATCCTAGATTTTATAATTCTTTATAATAAATTTATATTTAATTTCTTAACTATTTTTTAATATATATATATATATATATATATATATATATATATATATATATATATATATATATATATATATATATATAAGCGGGGTTCAAAACGGTTCAAGATTTAGCCGTCTAAGCTGTATTGTATATCATAAACCATTTTATTTTTTTTGCGGAAGAAAAAAAAATTAAAACTTTCTCTTATTTTCTTCCGCATAACCGAATATCCTCTTCTTCTTTTTTTCTTCGGAATAACTAAATATCCCCTCCTTTATTCACATATATCCATAACAAATTGTGACTAAATTTAAATTAAACTTATGTAAATCTTAATTAAAATATAAATGTATATATAAAAAATCTTAATTTAAATATATAAATTTTTTTTATAATACTAGAAAGAAGAAAAAATATTTATCATACAACGCACGTGCTTTTATTAGTACTAATATAAGGAGGCTTCAAAACGACTCAAGATTGAGCTGTTTGTATTTCATCAACCATTTCGTTTTTAAATTAAAAAAAAAAAAATTAAGTCTCATAACCGTAGTTATTTTCTCACGTAGATTAAAATAAAATTAAAACCTAAAATTCTCCTAATTGCATAAATATGTACAAATACAAAAATATTCTAGAATTTAAATTATATCTAAACTAAGTAAATGATATTATCTAACTAAACAATTATCCAAAAGTTTAAAAATATATTTATAATAAATCAAAAAAAATATTAAAAATATTATAACATGATCTAAAAAATGTATTCCAATCATATTTTAGATTTATTTGTTCTTTTTTAACTTACAACGCATGTGAAAATAGTTCGGTTCTCCTGCAACATCGGATCGGAGGACACACGGGACCTGTCCACGTCCACTCGATCCAACGGTCGAGGACGACGGAGCTCCGCGAATATATATATATTTTTGTATCCCCAACCAAAATGATCTGTACATAATAAATCAAACAGGAATTAATTTGTAGCACCAAAAAAGAGAACAAAAAAGTATGCTCATTCAAAAACTTCCCTCCATCCTCCTCTCCCTCCAGCCCCTTACGCTCACCTCCCTCCTCCCCCGCCACGCCCTTATCGTCACCTCCGGTAACTCCACCGACCCCTTCCTCTCGGCCAAGCTCATCTCCCTCTACTCCTTCCTCCGCCGTCCCGACGTCGCCGCCCTCGTCTTCCTCACCTCCGTCCCTCCCCGCCGCCGCGACACCTTCCTCTACAACTCCATCATCCAGGCCCACCACTCCAACTCCCAGTACTCTTCCTCTCTACGCCTATTCCGCCGGATGGTCGCTTCCGGCAGCGCCCGGCCCGACCCCTTCACCCTCCCCATCGTTATCTCCGGTTCCGCCGAGCTAGGCGACGCCGGCCTCTGCTCCTCCATCCATTCCACTACTCTCAAACTCGGCCTATTTCTCAATTCGATCGTCGTCGGGTCTTCTTTGATATACATGTATGCCAAGTGCGGAGTTCTTGATCACGCGTTTAAGGTGTTCGACGAAATGACTGAACGGGATGTTGTTTCCTGGACCGCGCTTATCGTAGGTTGTGTGAGGAATGACGAGTGTGGGTTAGGTTTGGTTTGCCTCCGAGATATGCAACGGTGCAGGGAGTTGCCCGGTGGTCGAGCGGTCGAGTGCGGGCTCCAGGCATGCGGAAGTATAGAGGCAATGAGAGAAGGGATGTGCTTGCATGGATTATCGGTGAAAATTGGGACGGGGTGTTTCCCTTCGGTTCGTTCGTCACTTCTGTCTATGTACTCTAAGTGCGGGAGCTTGGAAGGGAGTGTTACGGTGTTCTATGAGTTGCCGGAGAGGGATATCGTGTCATGGACTGAGGTTGCGGGGATATATGCTCGGAAAGGTCTTGTTGGGGAGTGTGCAGAGTTGTTTCGGGATATGATGGGCTCTGGGGTCCTACCGGACGGGGTTTTTCTTGGTTGCTTGCTTATGGGTTTTGCCGGTTCCGGTTGTGTTTATGGAGGAAAGGCCTTCCATGGGATTATTCTGAGGCGAAGTCTTGAATTGGATGAGTTGGTAGCTAACTCTCTATTGTCAATGTATTGTAAGCTTGATTTGATGACTATTGCAGAAAAGGTTTTCCGTGCGATGAGCGTCAAGAACCCAGACTCATGGAATTTGATGGTTTCTGGTTATGCGAAGAAGGGATTGGAAACCAAGTGTTTGGATCTCTTTAGAGAAATGCAATGCTGCACTTTGGGCTTGGAAACTGATCTCAATAGCTTGGTCAGTGTAATATTTTCTTGTTCCCAATTAGGAGCATTGGCATTAGGCCTATCCGTACATTGTTATGCCATAAAGAATACAGTTGATAGAGATCAATCAGTTGCCAATTCACTTGTCGGGATGTACGGTAGATGTGGGAGGCTAGATCTCTCAAGAAGTATCTTTGATCGAATGGATAAAGACATCATTAGTTGGAACACTTTGATCTCGGCTTATAGTCATATGGGACACTCTGATAATGCTTTATCCCTCTTTGATCAAATGCTCGTAAAGGGCATGGAACCGAATCCGACTACTTTGATGAGCATTCTCTCTGCTTGCTCTCATATGGCTGCTCTAGATCGAGGAAGGTGGATCCATGACTATATAAAGGAAACTGGTTTAGAGTTTGATGTATCTCTTTCTACTGCTCTTGTTGACATGTATGCTAAATGCGGACAACTTGAAATCTCGAGATTACTCTTTGATTCTATGATCGAAAGGGATGTTGTTACTTATAATGTGATGATCTCGGCTTATGGAATCCATGGGGACGCTAACGAAGCATTGGAGATCTTTGGGGAAATGCAGAGAAAGGACTTAAAGCCTAATGGGGTCACATTCCTTGCTCTTCTGTCTGCTTGTAGTCATGGAGGGTTGGTTGGAGAAGGGAAGAATTTGTTTTCTAGAATGAGAGACTACTCTATTAGTCCCACGTTGAAGCATTATGCATGTATGGTGGATCTCCTTGGACGATCAGGAAACCTCTCCGAGGCAGAAGCAATGGTTCTTTCAATGCCAATTGAGCCCGATGGGGGAATTTGGGGAGCCCTTCTCAATGCCTGTAATATGCACAGTAATGTTGAGATGGGAGAGAGGATCGCTAAGAGAGCTTTGGAGTTGGAACCGGAAAATGACGGCTACTATGTTCTGATGTCAAATACATATGGTTGTATTGGGAAGTGGGAAGAGGTGGAGAGGTTGAGAGGAGTGATGAAGGGAAGGGGGTTGAGAAAGAGATCTGGTTGGAGCTCAGTGGAGTTCGAAGGGAAAAGTCATGTCTTTGCTGTGGGAGAGAAATCTCATTCACAGTCTGAGGATATATATACTGCATTGGAAGCTATGGGGAGGAATATGGAGGAATGGTGTAATTACATAGGCAGCTAAATAAATTGATCCCAACTATAGTGGTTGCATGATTTACATGCTAAACTATTGTAGCGTATGTCTGAGTTATGGGTTGGATGCGAAGTAGCTTTTGGACCTCCATTGAAGTTATGCCCTCCGCAGTTCTCATCTGAGACGGCATGGTCCGAGGTGGGTTTGGATTTAAGATCCTAATGAAATGGAGGTGGTTTCAAGGCTCCCTCAGTTTCCTTCCGCTGTTTATGTTAGTCTTCATGAGTGGCTGATGGTACAATTTTGGCTGCCTCTCTTTTTGGGCTCACGATTCTACTTTTGTGCTTTCCTATCAGGTTACAGTTTTCCCTCCTAGATTTCAGAGCAGCATATCGGAAAAGAAGGATCCACTTGTTCCGTCCGCAGATGACCAAAAAGGAGTCATAGCCTTCATCTCCCGGCAGGGGGCTATCATACCAGCCACAACTAATTTGAAGTATAGTGTTTTCTTACAGAGGTTGCACTCTAACTCCTGTTTTACTTCCTATGTTTCTTAAACTACCAACTGCACTACGCTGTGCTTGATTTTTGTCTCTTTTACCTGTTTCCGTGACTAATGCTTGCAACAAGAGGTTTAGGTCATGATTGTTTCTCTTTTTTCTTCTCACAATTAAAGTTGTACCTTTGGCAGGTGATGTGCTCAGATAATGTTGTAGAGAAAACGGACTTATCTTTGCCTTAATCAAGGACAGGAAACTTTCAGATCTTCCAAAGATTACTCAGGTGACTTTTTTTTTTAATCTCAACCGTCAAAATGTTAATGAAAATATAGAGAAGAATCTGCCAGCCTCATTAGTCTCTGGATAGCATCCAATGACGAGACCATGCTATTCACGCAATTTTTAGGCATAATGAAAGTAACAAACATTTGGACTTCTCACTGTGCTTCTTTTATCTTTTCTGCTAGAGTAGATTCCTTTATTTGTTACATCGGCAAGCTTCTAACTGTAGTTCTCTTCATGCAGCCAACCTTCATAATTTGGGGAGAGTCTGATAGAGTATTCCCATTGGAATTGGGTCACAGATTAAAGAGGTTTGTTGGACACGTTAATATATGTAGCTCTTTAAGATATCATTTTCTGAAGTTGAGAGTAAACTTGCAGGCATATTGAGGAGAACTCCCAACTTGTAATCATTAAGAATGCAGGGCATGCTGTCAACTTGGAGAAGTCCAAGAAGATTAGCAAGCATTTGAAAGCGTTTCTTGTTGATTCCTCCACTGCAGGTCCTCACAAACATAAGGTAGGAGTACTCTCTTAATGATAGGAAAGTTGGCTTCTATTCATATGTTTGAAAGTGCCGTACATAGATCGAGTGCAAAACAAAAATTCCAAAACCAACTCTTTCATTTTCTGTTTCTTGTTTGCGACAATGCTAAGCCCAAATACAACTAAGATCTGATCAAGTGAAAGTGTTTGTTTGATTTCTAAACCTAAAATTCCTGAAATGAACTAATGCCTTGCCAGGAAAAAGTTGAAAGACAAGAAACCTTGGGATCCATGGACTATTTGCAATATAGTTACACTTGTAGTAGATAGTTAAATAATATGTAGTGATTATGATTTCTGTCCTAGGCAACAAAAGGTGGCAGTTCCCAACTAAAGTTGCTGGTCTGGGCATGAAGAGGCATGCTTCAAATCTTCCACTGCTGTCAGGAGAAAAGGTATGAACACAACTTCTCACCAGACAAAAAATTCCCCTTTTGATTTGGGGTTGGTGATGGTTGCAGTTGGGGAGTGGAGGGAGATTGAATTGAGTTTGAAATTTTCATTGAAGACCGATCCAGGGCTCCTGATCCTACTTCGATTTAAAATTATTACAGCAATTATAAACTCAAAAGAGTGCCAGTCTCTGATCCTCACCTTCTCTTGTTTTCAAGCATTCAATTGCTCACGGACCTTGAACTTCTGCAGGTCATCACAATTCAATCCAGTTGGACAGTTTCTGAGACTAATAAGTCTAGAGCTCCAACGGCCTTTGTCAGACCTTTACTTTACCTATATGTCTATTAAATTAGGTTTTTATACGACAGTCTTATAGATAATAATATTCGTTCAAGTGTGTCTCAGTTGTAAACATTATCTATATACTATAAAAATATTTATAAACCTCTCCCGTCAATGGTTTCTCTTGTTTTAACTTTTGGATTAGGAAGGGGATGGAAGTTATAAATATTTAGATTTTTCATCTCACAAATTTCAAACATATCATGACTTGACGACTATGATAGCAACATGTCATAAGCTTACTTTTGGGGAAGTTAGTACTTTATTTTTGACTAGTGATTAGTCGACCCCAAATTTTTTTGATAAAGACTTTGTTGTTGTTGTTTAAGACTTTATTTTCAAAATATGTTTGTCCATTGTTCGGTGACCCTCTTTTCAGGGCCGGTCCTGGGTTCATGGGGGCCCAGGACGAACTTTCAATATAAGGCCCTCATACATAATGTAAAAAATATTAAAAAAAATAGCTACAATCAAGGATTGAACTTATGACCTTTAGTAAGGAGTCTAAAGTACTAACCACTACACCAATAACTTATGTTTAAAAGGGTCCATGGTATACACTAGTTCTATTTTGAGATACAAAATTATTAACATATTTATTTTTAAACTATTTTTTTGGGCCCCTCATGATCCGGGGGTCCTGGGCGGTCATCCTGGCCGCCCTGGGCCAAAGCCGAAGGAAGGATGGAAAAGTGGAAGGAAGGAAAAAGATAAGGATACATTTTCCTTCCATAAGGAAAGGAAAGATCATTTCCTTCCTTTGTGTTTGGTAGCAAGGATGGAAAATATAAGAGATACATTTTTCTTTGTTTGGTATGAAAGAAAAAATGGAATGAAAGAAAGTAAAAAATTTAGGATTTACCAATTATATCCTCAACTAAAAACACTTTTTACCATTTGACTTCGTATGAAAGAAAAAATGGAAGGAAAGAAAGTAAAAAATTTAGGATTTACCAATTATATCCTCAACTAAAAACACTTTTTACCATTTGACTTCATAAATAATTTTTAAATAATACATTCATATGGGGGTATAATTGTTAATTAATACAATTCTCCACTTTTCCTTCCACTTTTCCTCCCACTTTTGGGGGAATTTGATTTCTTAGGTTATGAGCTACTTTTCCTTCCTTCCTTCCTATTTTCCTTCCATACCAAACAAGAGATGATTCACCCTAGGAACTATGTTTAGGATATTCCTCCCTGTTAATATAACTAACCTTAATCATTGTAATATTTCTTAATAAGTTCCTTCACTTTAGATTATTTCAGTGTAGCATGATTCCTATTTTTCGTAATTGGATGAACTGCCATCATGATGAGTCAGTCCCTAGTTTCTTTTCTTGTTAATTAATTTTCAGGCTTCTTTTAGAGCTAAATAACTGGGGGTTAATGAAAAGTTCTGACTGGCTTTGCACGTATTTTAAATTTCTAATCCCGGATGAACATTACTATGCCAACATCACCATCCATGCCGCACGATTGCAACAGGTAGACATCTTGTAGGCTCTGATTCAACCTTGTGAGAACTTATCCTAAAAGCTAGCCGTTGAGAAGATAATCCAAAATATAACAATCCAAGTCAAGTTCTCCATATAACCGACGTGGAACTATATGATCTTAACACAATCTGACAAATGTTAATCCTACAGTATGTTTGATCACAACCATCATTTTAAGTGTTCTCTGTCTCTCATTAAATGGGAAAGCTATAAAGGAGAAGTCCTGATTTCCTTGTGTGATAGCATTACATAAAAGAATTGACCAAATCTACCATCAATATAAAATGCCATTCCGTTTTCCTCATTAGCTTAATGTGTCAGGGATTTAAGTGTAGTTCCTTATTAGCAAATTCATATCGACTTACTTCTGTCTTGACTCAGGAATTAGGCATAATACTTTTGTCATTAGTTGAATTACAACTAATGTAAAAAAAAAATACTTAATTTGGGAAAATCAGAAATGAGGAATTAGCGTATAGCCTTGTACGTAGGGAAAGGAGTTAGGTCTAATTCACGAGTTCAAGAATTCCTTAACTGGTGACAATTTGACTCTAATTCCACCGCTAGTCCTTGGTCTAAGGAGTTCCAAGCTTTAATCCTCCAGCTCAACCCTCACCTAGATGGTAGAAATTAGTGGAAATTTTTTTTTCCTAGGTGTGCCAAAATAGCATTTGGCAGGAATTAATAGGAATCCCGTATCCAAATGGTTTCTGAATAATGGGAAGGAGGGAGCTATATGTTCTGTAGATAATGACCTTTGTTTCGTTTTCTTGTAGCAAAGTGATAAAGTGATCATTCATTTTTTTTTCTTCTGCATAGTTTGCGAAGGGATTTCCTGAAACTTTTTGTCATATCATATCTTATGTTATGAGAGAAATCTTTAATTCTTTCTGAAGTTTATGCATTATTCCCAGCATTCAATGTTTCTGATCTTGTTTACTGTATTTAGAGATCTTCTTCCTCCTGGTCTTATTTGGTTCGCGGAAGGGAAAGGATACTTCCGATGTTTGGAAGAAATTGGGAGAATGTGAATCAATTGGGTGGGTGGGAAGAACCATTTTCTTCCATATCTTTCTTTTCTCTGGGAACCATTTTTTTTTTCGCTTGCTTATTTTCTTTTAGCATCCCAAACACAAAAAATGAATGACTTTTCTTTCCAAAGATCATGATTCTGCAAACCAAACTTGGTCTCAGTCCACTAGCCGAAGATGCTGATCTTCAAGGCTGCATTGATAATTTTTGGTTCCCCTATTCGACTTTGTAGAGAAACTGTTCTCTTATCTCTCTTATCTGTAATTTTAATTGAAAGACATTAACAATCAGATGATCTGAATCTCTCTGATGAGTGTTTAAAATTAAGGAAGCATATGACTAATCAAAATCTGCAAGCCCTCGTACTGAAATAAAATTTGCATTTGCCATATTATCGTCATTATAAGTCTATTTCGATATCTGCTTATTCTTCAATAAAGATACATTCAGCGTATTCGAATATTGACTATTTGCGGTCTTCGTTGCGTAGGTTTGTGTAGGATTTTTGTACTTTATATGTTTTTTCATGAGCTTTTGCTATGTCTACAACCAAATGCTTACAAATCCTTACAACCGTCAAGTGTCGGGCTTTGATTGGAGGAGAGGGGGGGGGGGGGGGGGGGGGGGGGGGGGGGGGTAGGGTGGGGTCGGATGGAGCCCATGTAGCAGAGGGAGAGAGGAGAGGTGGGACCCAGTAGGACCCATGTGTAAGGGGTGGGAGAGATGTTGTAAGAAGGTTGTAAGTATTTGGTTGTAGACTTGGCATTTTCCTTTTTTAATAGCAGACAAATACTGGAACTTTGTGCATATTTACATACGGCAGTTCAATTATGGATATATTCGACAAATACAAAGGCATTACCCCCAAATTTGGAATTGGAGGCTTTGCTCTTGTTCTTTGTTCTTGTAGATAAAAAGGTAATTTATAAACACTGTGTTTGGGAACATTTTTTTAGGAGGGAAAAGAAAATGGAGGAGAGTAAAATGAAGGTAAAATTAATTTTTCTTTCATTTTGTTTATATGACCAAAAAATAGAGGAAGTAATAGTTTAAAAATAATATTTTATTTGTTTGTGGAGAAGATATAATTATCATTTAATTCTTGATTTTTTCAAATTATAAATGATACTTGTCGTAAGGCAAAAGCTCAAACACACGGAGACGAAGCTTTCTCGTATATTATCAACCACACAAGTGCATATTACAAGCTATCCCAACCTCTCTTTATATAGGGAGAGAGGTTGGGGGGTTATGAAGAAACGAAAGGCCAAAGTCTTTTGTATGTTACAAGGAGATGAAATGAAGGGCCATATGAGTTACAACACTCCCCCTTGGCTCTCCAGAAATTCTGCTTGTAAACATCTCTGAGTTTCTTCGTCTGTCTGTAGCTTGCATCTTCAAGTTTGACCATCTACTTGTGCCTCGTCAAAACCTTGTCAAAGAAAATCCAGTGGGAAAAAAACTTTGGTCGAAGGACAAAGAGTACACAGGTCAGTGTGATGGGGGTAAACTAACCATTGCAAAGGTGCCTCGTCAAAATCTTGTCAGGAAAAACCCAGTGGGAAAAAACCGCTGATCGAAGGACAACAGAGTACACGATGGATTAGAAGTATGCACTGGATACTCCCCCTGATTACAATAGTCCTTAGTGAATAAGAGATTTGAACTGTGTCTCGTTAAAAATCTTGCCAAAGAAAATTCAGTGGGAAAAACTTTGGTCGAAGGAAAAAAGAGTACACAAGCATACATCAGGATGCTTCTCTTTTCACTCGCACTCGACAGGGTGCGGGATATACGCACAACAGGGCGTTTGGAGGCGCTCGTTGGGGCGCTCCCTCTCACATGCACACAACAGGGTGCAGGAAACATGTTTCACTTAGGCTAGCTCTGAAAGTTTCCTAAGTCCAATCGCTCTGACATGTTTCTGGAACGAGTGTTTCGGCAGTGACTTGGTGAACAAGTCTGCACGGTTATTCTCCGATCCAATGTGTTGCACTTCAATCTTCTGAAGCGCTTGTCGTTCATGTGTAAAGAACAACTTGGGCGATATATGCTTGGTAGCATCCCCTTTGATGTAACCATGTTTCGCTTGATCAATAACAGCGGTATTGTCCTCATAGATGACAACAGGTTCATCTGGGTCATATGGAAGATCACATGTACTTCGAATATGGCCAATAACAGCTCGAAGCCATACACACTCTCTAGTCGCCTCATAGAGCGCGAGTAGCTCAGAGTGGTTCGTTGAAGTAGCCACTAAGGTCTGTTTGTGAGACCTCCAAGAAATTGCCGTGTTCCCAATGGTAAAGACGTAACCAGATTGGGAACGCCCTTGTGCGGATCAGATAAGTATCCCGCATCGGCGTAGCCAACAAGGGTCGCGTTGCTTCGAGTGCCAAGAGCGTTGGACTCACTCAAAACCGCGTAGGGATAGAACAAGCCCAAGTCCGTAGTACCCTTAAGGTAGCGAAAAATGTCTTTTATGCCATTCCAATGACGGCGTGTTGGCGCGGTGCCGTATCGAGCTAGACAATTCACAGCAAACGAGATGTCCGGTCTAGTACATTGGGCCAAGTACAATAAAGCGCCTATTGCACCCAGATAAGAGCACTCAGGACTCAATATCTCTTCGTCGTCCTCCTTTGGACGGAATGGGTCCTTAGTAATGTCTAGAGAGCGGATGATCATGGGAGTAGCGGACGGCTTAACGTCAAAATGACTAAAGCGTCTCAACACCTTTTGGGTGTAGTTCGCTTGATGGACAAGAATTCCATATTTATGGTGCTCGATCTGCAGGCCGAGGCAAAACCGTGTCTTCCGAAGATCCTTCATCTCGAATTCCCTCTTCAGGATATCAACAGTTTCTGACAAGTCTTTTTCGGTTCCTATGAGATTCATGTCATCTACATAGACCGCGATGATTGCGTATCCTGAAGTAGATTTCTTTATGAACACGCATGGGCAAAGTTCGTTATTAACGTATCCCAAACCGATCAAGTATTCGCTTAGGCGTTTATACCACATTCGTTCGGATTGTTTCAATCCATATAGCGAACGCCTCAGTCTAATCGAGAACGCGTTCCGTGGTCGGAAACTACTTGATTCAGGCATCTTTAGTCCTTCAGGGACTCTCATGTATATCTCTGTGTCCAGATCCCCGTAGAGATAGGCTGTGACCACATCCATGAGCTGCATATTCAGTTTTTCGAAAACTACTAAATTGATTAAGTAGCGGAACGTTATGACGTCCATTACGGGAGAATACGTCTCCTCGTAATCAATTCCAGGGCGTTGTGAGAAGCCTTGCGCCACAAGGCGAGCCTTGTATCGCACAATCTCATTTATCTCATTACGCTTTCTTAGGAAAACCCATTTGTGACCAACTGGTTTAACATTGGGTGGTGTTGGAGCAACAGGTCCAAACACGCTTCTTTTCGCTAAGGAGTCTAGTTCAGCCTGGATTGCTTGTTTCCATTGTGACCAGTGTAAGCCCCTGTTTTTCAAAAATTATTAAATTAGTGTTAATTAATTATTATTGTCATTTTTAGCCTTAAAATATTTATTATGACTTTTAGAAATTTTTCTAGAATTTTTAAATGAGTTTTAAATACTAAAATATCAATTTGCAATTTTCTAAAATGTTTTAATATCATTTTGTAATTTTTAGAATTATTTTAATATAGTTTTGTAATTTATCAAATTGTTTTAATTATAGTTTGTAATAATTAGAATTGTTAATATATCAGTTTGTAATAAATAAATTATTTTTAATGCGGAATGCAAATTTTAATTTGCATATAGATACTGTCAGGGCCATTATGTAATAACCTAACTATGGGGGGCCTAATTGCTAACCCTAATCCTACCCACCCCCGACGACTGGCCAGCTGTCGACGACCGGCCAGCTGCCCCCCGCCATTTTCGGCCGACCTAGCCCCATTCGACCGACTCTAAGCCCCTATAAATGACCCCCTCACTCACCCCGACCCAACCCCCATCACCCCGACCACCATCGACGCCCCTCCAGCCCCATTTCTTCTCCAAAACCCCTAGCCGTAACCCTAACTCCGGCGAGCCCCCGTCCAGCCCCAAACGACGGTCGCCACCCCCATCCACCACCGTCGACAAGTTCGCCGTGACGAGGCGAGTCGATCGCCACCACTCCGCCGCGACCACGTCGCCTCAGCCGCCGTCCAGCGCTCGACAAACCCCCCTTCGACGTCGGACACGTGAGTAGCAGAACTCGAATCGTGTCGTGCGTGTCTCGTTTTCACGTACGTGACTCGTCAGGACACGACGACCCTAACCCAGTGCTCGGACACGCGAGACTGAACTCGTACGTGTCGTGCATAGCACGGACACATGGACTCCTGTGTCCCTAACTGTCAGGACACAGGATTATTATTATTATTTTTTATGTATAATAAATTCTAAAACCTAAATAAAACTAACCTAAACCTAATCCTAACACAACCATCGGACTGACCCCCTGGCCAGCCCGACCCAATCTAAACCCACGCCCCCCCCCCACCCCCCCCCCCCCCCCCCCCCCCCCGCGCAGTGGGCCGAATTCGAGCCCATGTGCTGTGTTTATTTCTTTTTCTTTTCTTTTCCTTTTTCTTTTTCTGTTATTTATATATATATGTATATACATATATTTGTATATATATATATATGTATATACTGTATATAGGCAGTATTTTTTATATATGTATATATATATATTTATATTTAGTAAATTTATATATATATTAGTATTTATATACATATATGTATATAAATACATATATGTATATATGTATATATGTAGATTTGTATAGTATATATGTATATATGTATAGGATAGATGTATATGTATATGTAATATGTATAAAAAAAAAAAAAACATATATGTATATATGTATATTTTCATGTGTATATATATATTATATTATATAGATATATATATAAGATATATATCTATATATATCTATATATATAATATATAATATATATATATATATATATATTATATATATATATTTTACATCTATTATATATATATTATATTATATATATATTATATATGTATACAATATTTGTATATGTATATACTTTATAATTAAGTATTCTTATATATATATATATATATATATATATATATATATATAGATATATATATATATATATATATATATATGTACTTAAAAAAAAAAAAAAAAAAAAAAAAAAAAAAAAATATATATATATATATGTACTTTTAACATATGTATGTATATATTCATTTTGTATAATTTTACCTTATTAAAATATTAATATTTATTATGTATTTCTACGTCTTTATATTTTGTGTATTTAAATTACTGCAACTATTTGGTGTCCAAACCTAGCATAGGTTTTTGGGCCCAAATGTGTTTTCACACATTCAGACCTGTACAAGTCATATTGGACTTGATTCATGGCCTTGGGTCCTGTATTTGAACTTTGGTTCAAATTATATACATGGACAAAATACGCAAATAATTAATTATTTAATTTCATTTGTGTGCAATGCTGTTTTTGAATTTCTAAAAATGCTTAAAGTATTGCTAAATTTCTGGAAAAATAGTATTTAGATACTATGTTAATTTAGCTAATTTAGTATAACTTTATAGTATTTAATTTACAGTTTTGCCACTAGTTTGGCATATGAAACCAAAACTTATTTTCTGTATACTTAGGAAAACTGATTTTTATAAAATACTTGTACTGGTTAATAAATTCCAGAAAAATTATAATAAATTTCTATAATTAACAAGGATCTTTTTGGTACTTTACTTTGATTAAATATAAGCTTTTTGTCTATCTCAAAATTGTTAAAACACAATGATCATTTGATTTATTTATTGATTAATTACGACTTGTAACTTTTTGTGTTACTTTGAGTTTTAGCCGTGTTGAACCTCACCCTCACTAGTGTAAAGACCCTAGAAAGTTAGTTAAAGTAGTGTGTCACCCCACATTGGTCTCATATGCTAAGTCATCATTTTGGCTAGGTGCACAGTCACAAGTCGTGTTGCACCAAATCAGTGTCTTAGTGTTTTAGCTTAGTGTAAAAACTAAGTTTATGCATTTATTTCTACAGTGACGAGTTACCAGACATCTATAGCACTTTTATCGCAGCTTGCTTTGCTTTGCTAGAGGCAAGTACTTTCTACGAACTTTACATACTGTTACATAAATGAACTGCTAATCCAACCATGTTAAATGCTGATCCTTGGGGTAGCAAGTTAAAATATCACATGTTGTACTTTCCATTACTACCATGCTTAGAACAGTCTTTATGTATCTCTCACATGATTAGAATATGGGTTATGGGGAAACTGTTAGTAGCGTACGTGATCATGCCCCTTACTCGTACGTACGTACCGAGCAAGGTTGACAATTTATGTATACCTTGTCATAGGTGCACCAGCTGTATTTGTACGTATGTGCATCTATCGCTTGTTTTACTTGTACGGAAGTACATTTTATATACTTGTACCACAATACATTTTACACCTATTGACGATCACGTACCTGCTACAGTTTTAAACATTACATATACATCTGTCTCTATGACATATGTGTCCTTGTCATGATAGATTATGTGATGCCATATTTTTCAGTTATTCCTCTTATGTTCATTTCCATGTTTCATATGCTAGTTTGCTAGAATCAGTACTTGCTCCCATCCTGACATGATAACGTTGTAGGTGTCCTTACTGAGGAGGAGTTACTCTGCGACACATATTATGGAGATACTGCCGAGGACCCGGCTTTGCTTTACGAGGATGTTCCTGTGGGGAACCTCGCCTAGTTGTCTTTTTGCTTTAGACTTTTGAGAGTAGTCATGTATTAGACTATGTGTTTTGTAACTGGACATGTATCCACTTTTACATTTCAGACTTGTACTTTGGACATTTTACTATATATGACAACTTTTGTGTTTGGAGCATTTATGACTTTTATTCACTTATAGAACTGTTAGCAGATTTAGTCTTATCTTGTTATCTCTAGAACAGCTTACTGCGTTTTATCCCAAACGCAGGCTGGACATGACTCGGCCCGGCCCAACAATTTGGGTAACGGGTCGTGACAACCAGTCCGTTCGTCGTTGACACTCGGCAACACTACGAGGTTCCATGTCATCATTGTTCATAATGTCAGTGGCCACTGAGTATATGAACACATCATCGATGACAGTTTTATTTCGCTTCAAAATATCGTCTAAGCTAGCATACTCGACGGATATTTCGAGGTTATCGGCATGATTAGGAATAAGCGTTTCATCTGGAACGCGCTCTTCTAATACATCGCCGTGATCCTTAATGATCTCATGTTGCAAAACGCTTTTAACAATATTTCTCCGCTTTCGGGGCAGAACATCTTTGGAACCAACCGGTCTTTCCTTTTTCTTGGGAATAGCGGCGGACTGGACGGCCGATGGCAGCGTCCTTTGCTCGGCGGGTTCGACCGGAGCAACATGTTTCACAGGAACATGGCGTCTCTCAGGGACGTCTATCCTTGCAGGCACATTTGCAGCAGGTATAATTGATCTCGTGACTTTTGCTAGGTCGCTAAATGCGTCTGGCATTTGATTTGCAATATCTTGCAGACCTAGAATCCTCTGCACTTCCTTATCACTATGTGCAGAGGGGGGATCATGATGAGCAAAAGCGGGCACATGCCACGCTAATTCACGTCGTTCCTCATCAACGTTAGCGTGCATTTCTCCCCCTAACGACGGGAAGATTGCCTCATCAAAGTCACAATCCGCGTGTCTCGCGGTAAAGAGATCGCCTGTCAAGGGCTCTAAATAGCGAATGATGGACGGGGAGTTATAACCGACATATATTCCCCGTCGCTTCTGAGGTCCAAATTTTGAACGCCTTATCGGCTCAATTGGAACATTGATTAGGCACCCAAACACGCGTAAATGTGAGATGTCAGGCTCACATCCAGTAACCAGCTGGTACACGGAAAGTGGTTGGGTGGCCATGGGCCTCAGACGGACCAAATTTGCAGCGTGCAAAATTGCATAGCCCCATGCAGATAGTGAGAGTTTGGTGCGCATAACCAAGGTCCGCACTATCACTTGCAGTCGCTTTATAAAAGCTTATGCTAGGCCATTTTGGGTATGAACATACGCAACAGGATGTTCAAAATTTATTCCCAATGTCATGCAATAGTCATCGATGTAAACTTCGCGGCATTATCAAGTCTAATAGACTTTATCGGATAATCCGGATGGTGAGCCCTTAACTTAATGATCTGGACGAGGAGTTTAAGAAACGCTGCGTTTCGGCTGGACAACAACACTACGTGTGACCATCTAGTCGATGCATCAACCAAAACCATGAAGTATTTAAATGGTCCGCATGTTGGTTGGATTGGTCCACAAATATCTCCATGAATTCTCTCAAGGAATTGAGAAACTAATCTCGTAGGTTTCACATGGAGTGGCTTGAGATTCGTCTTCCCAATCGAGCAAGCTTGGCATAGGCTTTTCGGATTTATAACAAAATTCTTTCCTCCAAGAGGATGCCCATGTGATGCATTCATAGTGCGAAGCATCGTATTTTGACCCGGATGACCCAGCCGGTCATGCCATAGCATAAAAGTCCTCTCATTAACTGGCGCTCGGCAAATGATGAGATTGCTCTCGATGTGTTGTATCGTAGTGAGATACAAACCACTTGAAAGATATTTCAACTTCTCCAAGATACGCTTTTGGCCGTTCTGAGTGGAGGTAATGAAAAGATACTCGAAGCCATGTTCTCGAGCAGTTTCAACATGAAATCCGTTTTCTCGAATATCCTTAAAACTCAGTAAGGTACGACTGGACCTTGGAGAATATAAGGCCTCGGATACTTCAACGGGAGTACCATTGGACAACAAAAAACGGACTTTGCCAAAACCTTGAACAAGGGTTGAGGATCCCAAAATGGTTGTCACTGAGGTTACTTTAGGCTTATAGGAGATAAAGTATGATTTATCTCTCAAGATAGTGCGAGTCGTTCCACTATCAACCAGACAATCTACTGCCCCGTGGTCCATGCCTATAAGTAAAGAAAATTAAAGTTTGTCACACGTTTGAGGAAAGTGCTCGAAATAGAACTTTAATTTATCGAGAAAACAGAAAATACAAACCACCAAAAGTTTCATGACTTAAATCAAATATAGATAGATAATGGAGATTCATTCTTTCATTTCTGCTACAAAATCGGGGGTCTCAAGATTTAGATTTGTAGAACCCTAGAGGGGGGGTGAATAGGGAAATGAAAAATTAACTACAACAATTGTTGCAATAAAGACAATTGAAAGTAAAGAGTAGAAAGATCAAACGCAAGGATGTATCCTGGTATCCTCTTTTGAGGCAATCCAGTCCCGGAACTCTCTCCGGCTTTAATCCACTATTTAACCAAATAGTACACACGAGTTTGGATCCGAAGAACTCGCCAACTTCAACACGAGTTTGGATCCGAAGACTCGCCAACTTCTACACACGAGTTTTCTTACGAAGGCTCGCCAACTTCAAACAAAAGAGAAGAGAACTTGTTGATCTTCTAACACGTGAAGATCGAAATGTACAACTCTTTAATACTCTAGCACTTTGGGAGAGGATGACAATGAAAAGCTTGGAAGAGTATTAATGGTGGAGCTCTTGGTTGTTGGAAAATTTATGGTAAGAGTTGGTGAGAAAGCTCAAGAGAGAGAGCTTTCTTTTATAGGAGAACCAAGAGTTGGTGGCATTTAATGCTCTGAATACAGGCAGACCGGCATGCCGTCGGTATGCAGCGGCATACCGTCGGTATACCGGCCAAATAGTAACGGTCATATTAATGACCGTTTGAGAGCATTAAATGCTGCCATTAATGCTAGTCAGGTCATTTCAAAAACCAAATATTTGAAACTCGGTATACCGTCGGTATGCCGGAGCATGCCGCCGGTATGCCGACAATTTGTCACAGCAAGTTTTAGGTTGCTAAAAATGGTATACCGCCGGTATGCCGGAGCATGCCGTCGGTATGTCGACAATTTGTCACAGCAACTTTTGGGTCGCTAAAAACGGTATACCGCCGGTATGCCGGAGCATGCCGTCGGTATGCCGACAATTTGTCACAGCAACTTTCTGGACACAAAAATCGGTATACCGCCGGTATGCCGGAGCATGCCGCCGGTATGCCGCTCTGTAGGTATTTGATTTTTGACTTGTTCTTTTTACTTGTCATCCGTCCTTAGGTGTTTACAAATATACCTAGACTTGTACAGACACAGAGACTCTAAGCAGGAAGACGCCATCTTATGCCGGAAACGCCGGTAACTGCTTCAGTCTTCAAAGTGAAAGAGATTGCGCTTGAACGGAAGAACTCCATGTAGTAGATCTTCTGAGAATATTTGAATCTGAAGAACAGAAGACTAAACTACGAAGATGCTGTTAATAATCAAAATAAAATGTGCCAACAAACTCCCCCATTTTGATAATTGACAAAATAGAGAGATAGCATCTTCAGGGAGTAGCTCCCCCGTAGGTAGACAGCTCCCCCTCAATACGATTTCTCCCCCTTTGTCACTTAGTCAAAGATGGGGATAACAATAGAAAACGTGCATAATGATAATGACAAGAGCATATAAAAAAAGCATGTATTAATAGATTTGAAGTGAAAAGAGAATACATGCCCGACACACACATAGCATAAGGTAAATAGAAAGACTCTCCTCAACGAGAGCCGGAAACTAGAGATAACCACAGATAAAGTCCCCGAAGGACTGCAAATAACTGGTACCAACCACACACCGGTCCCCGAAGGACCACAAAAGACAACATAAAAACAAACACATAAAACTAAAACACGCATAAAACGAGACCATCATCCAAAAGCGAATCCGTCCCTACTCATCACCCGGATCGTCGCTATCACCCTGAGCCTGCTGGAAGGCGCCAAAAGGATCAATGCCGTCAGGGTACATAAACCCATAGGCATTGGGATCAGAGAAGCGCGGGGCCTGGTACATAGGATCCTGAAGATTAAGATCCAGAAAAGCATCTCGGTCCTGAAGAGTGCGCTGAATAAAGTACCCCTGATCGTGGAAACGAGACTAGATCAGGGCGCCAAGGCCACGAGTGTGGGCCCGCATCTGCTCCTCCGCCCGGGCCATCCGCATATCAAAGTGCTGCTGAGTCAGCGGCATATAACGGCCCGAAGCGGGAGGAGTAGCTGTGGGAGCAGCAGGAGAGGATGCCGGTTGCTCTTGGGAAGACGAGGCACGTGAAGTAGAGGCGCCACCAAGGGAACGGGAGACAGCAAGATAGGAGGAGACGCCATCCGAGGAGCAAAGAGATAGGTCAACTTGCCGGGCTTCCAGAAGCAGAGTGATAAAGGAGCCGTAGTAGAGGTTCGGCTTTCCCGCGGGCATGACACGCCAGAAGAGTAGAAGGAGAGTCTTCGGGAAGGAGAAGGGCTTCCGGGCATAGAGATAATACATGCAGACGAGGGCATCGCCGGTAATGGCGTCGTAGTTTCTGCCCTTAGGAAATAGTGTATGGCACACTATCCTATGAAGCTCGTAGTAAAACGGCTCCAGTTGTGCAGAGAGGGCCGGGATGGCAGGAGGGTTGGGGCCCTTGCAGATGATACGGCAGAACTCGTCGAAGGGTGACGCCGCCGAGGAATGAAGAGCAGCCAAGGAGGGCAAGGCTTCCCCTTTGTCCGGGATGCCGAGGATGTGCCCGATGTCCCGAGATGTGAGACGGAAGTGACGGTCATTGACCATAGACTGAATGGCGGGGTGATCGTCGTCCCCGACCAAGTTGCAATAGAATAGTCGGACAGCAGCGGGGTAGACGGGTATTTGGCGCCGAAGTAGAGAGGAGAGTCCGGCCTCGTCAAACAAGAAGACGTGACCGGGAAAGAGGTTCCAATTTATCGCCCGTCCCTTGAAGACATTGTGATGAACGAAGTGCTGGAACCATAGCTCGGCCGCCAAAGAGTTGGAAAAGATATGTTGGTCGTACCCGTGAGGTTGGGCCACCGGGACGAAGGGGTTGAACAAGGAGGAGGAGGAGCGGGGACGCTTAGGGTTTGCCATGAAGAGAGACGAGGTTTCTGGAGTGGATGAAGGAGGAGTAGGGGAAGTAATGGAGGAAGGAGGATTTTAAAGAGGAGGAGGAAGATGAAGAGATGGAGTTTGAAAGGGGAGGAGGGTGGGAACGGTTGTAGAGGAGGTTTAAAGAGGGGAGTTGAAAAGGAGGTGGGTTGGAATTTATGAGGGTGGAGTAAAATGAGGAGTGAAAGGGGGGATGTGAGGGGAGAGTAATAAATGAGATGGGAGGTGAAGAGATGGGTAGTTATGATAGATTGGATGGATGAGAGAGAATAAAAGTAGTTTAAAAAGGAATAAAGGAAGTAGAGAAGAAAGGTGGGCCCAGACCCTGATTAGATGTCCTGTCCGCCACGAACCGGCATACCGTCGGTATGCCGGCGTATACCGACGGAATGCCGAGTTTCGAGACAAAACCAAATTCTGAAACGAAAAACGGCATGCCGTCGGTATACCGCCGATACCGCCGGTGTGCCGATCAAAGAACAGTTTTAAAGGTCAATGGATAAAATGCCTAATTCTTGGCAAAGAAAGGAGAAGCGATCTTCCGGGAGTGGTTTGGTGAAGATATCGGCTAATTGAGAATTGGTCTCAATAAACTCAAGACGGATGTCTCCCTTTTGTTGATGGTCACGAAGAAAATGGTGTCTAATTTCAATGTGCTTTGTGCGTGAGTGACAAATCGGGTTTTTCGTGAGATTGATAAAGCTAGTGTTATCACATTTAATAGGTGTGCAAGAATGAGAAATGTCATAATCTAAAAGTGTGTGTGACATCCAAAGAATTTGTGCACAACAACAACCAGCCGCAATATATTCTGCCTCAGTGGTTGAAAGAGCAACAGAATTTTGCTTCTTACTAAACCACGATACCAAGGACTTTCCGAGGAAATGACATGTGCCACTAGTGCTTTTTCGGTCAATCTTGCATCCGGCAAAATCCGCATCCGAAAAGTCGAGAAGCTCAAAGGATGAGGATTTCGGATACCAAAGACCCATGTTAATGGTGCCTTTGAGATAACGAAAAATGCGCTTAACGGCACTCAAATGTGATTCCTTTGGATTGGCTTGATATCGAGCACACAAGCAAACACTAAACATGATATCAGGACGGCTAGCAGTTAAATAAAGTAAGCTACCGATCATACCTCTATACTTACGAATGTCGACCGATGTGCCATCTTCATCATTGTGAAGCTTTGTCGGTGTGGCCATAGGAGTCCTCATTGATTTGGATGAGTCGAGGTCGAAACGCTTGAGGAGGTCCTTTGTATATTTCGCTTGATTGATGAAGGTTCCTTTGGGTCCTTGTTTGATTTGTAACCCCAAGAAGAAGGAAAGTTCACCCATTATACTCATTTCAAACTCTTCCTGCATAACTTTAGCAAATTCTACACAAAGTGTGTTGTTAGTAGAACCAAAAATAATATCATCGACATAAATTTGAACCAACAAGAGAGTCCCATCATGGGATTTAATAAAAAGTGTTGTGTCAACTTTCCCCTTTAAAAAATTGTGAGAAACAAGAAAAGAGCTAAGACGCTCATACCAAGCACGGGGAGCTTGTTTGAGGCCATAAAGGGCTTTATGGAGTTTGAACACGTGATTAGGAAATTAAAAATCTTCAAAGCCGGGAGGTTGTTTAACATAAACTTCCTCTTTAATAATACCATTTAGAAAAGCACTCTTAACATCCATTTGAAATAGCTTAAAGTCATTAAAACAAGCAAAAGCACAAAGCATACGAATGGATTCAAGACGTGCAACCGGAGCATAGGTTTCGTCGTAGTCAATGCCTTCCTCTTGGTTATAGCCTTGAGCAACCAATCGGGCTTTGTTACGAGTCACTAACCCATCTTCATTAAGTTTGTTACGAAACACCCATTTCGTTCCAATAATGGGATGATTGCTAGGTTTTGGGACAAGTTCCCAAACCTTGCTTCGCTCAAATTGATTAAGCTCCTCTTGCATAGCTATCATCCAAAACTCATCAAGGAAAGCATCATTAACATTTTTAGGCTCTATTTGAGAGATAAAAGCCACATTTGCACAAAGATCACGAGTGGCGGATCTTGTGCTAACACTGGAGGAAGGATCTCCAATAATAAGCTCCTTAGGATGATTGGTGACAAATCTCCATTCTTTTGGGAGATCCTTTTGAGGAGGCTCGAGAGGAGGAGATTCTTTTGATGGGGTCACAACTTCATTGTTAGATGAAGAAGGACGATCCTCAATAGAGGAGTTCTCCAACCCAAACGAGATGTCATCAATATCCTCGGAAGAGGAGAATGTAGAAGAGTTGAGTTCATTAAAAGATACATTGATTAACTCTTCGACAACAAGACTTCTTTTGTTAAAAACACGAAAACCTTTACTATGAGTAGAGTATCCAAGGAATATTCCTTCATAGGCTTTTTCTTCAAACTTGCCTAGGTTATCCTTGGTATTCAAAATAAAACAATTGTAACCAAAAACTTTGAAATATTCAATAGAGGGAATTTTGTCAAACCAAAGCTCATAAGGAGTCTTCTTAGAAATAGGTCTAATTAAGACTCTATTTATAACATGACATGCCGTATTAACGGCTTCTGCCCAAAAATATTGGGGGAGCTTATATTGGTTTAACATAACCCGGGCCATATCGCCAAGGGTTCTATTCTTTCTCTCCACAACACCATTTTGTTGAGGAGTACGTGGGCAAGCAAAATCATGTCCAAAACCATTCTTTTCATAAAATCTTTTGAAATCGGCATTATCAAATTCTCCTCCATGATCACTCCTAATTTTGTTGATAGAAAAACCTTTCTCATTTTGAACACGTTTACAAAAAGCAACAAATTCACGAAAAGTATCACTTTTGCAAGCAAGAAAAATAACCCAAGTAAATCTCGAAAAATCATCAACTAAAACAAAAGCATAAAGCTTGCCTCCAAGGCTAGCAACTCTACTAGGCCCAAAAAGATCCATATGGATAAGTTGAAGGGGTCTAGAAGTACTCACAGAGTTGATTGATTTGAAGGATGACTTGGTCAACTTACTTTTCTCGCATTCTTCACATACCATATCCTTTTTGAATGGGATACTTGGGAGTCCTCGTACAAGCTTCTTGGAGGCGAGGCGAGAGATGGTATCCATGTTTGCGTGTCCAAGCCTCATGTGCCAAAGCCAACTCTCATCGTTCTTTGCAACTAGGCATCTGTCATTGTTAGTACCTTCAACAAGATAAAGAACATAAATGTTGTTTTCTCTAATGCCTTCATAAACAATAGTTCCATTAGAACTATCGGTAATGTAGCATTTGAGTTTAACAAACTTGATATCATAGCCATTATCGTTAAGATGGCTAATACTAAGGAGGTTATGCTTGAGATTTGTAACAAGACATACATTATTAATACAAGGATAAGGAGGAGAACCGATATTACCATTTCCAATAATATAACCTTTAAGATTGTTACCGAAGGAGACGTGTCCTTCCTTCTTCATCGATAGCGTTGTAAAAAGTGAAGCATCACCGGTCATGTGCCGTGAACAACCGCTATCGAGAATCCACTTGCTTCTAGCATGAGAAGGATTCGTCACCTACAACATAAGTTGAAGATGAACGTTTGGTACCCATGATTGTTTGGGTCCTTGATTGTTAGTTCTAGAAACCCATTTAAGAACTTTCATGTCAACTTGTTTCCTTGTATAACAAAAATTAGAAGTATGTCCGATCAAACCACAATAATTGCACATCAAAGAAGATTTAGAAGAAGAAGTGTGAGTGTTGTGCATATGTGAGTTTCTAGTGTGAGAAGTTCTACCATGAGTGTTATGAGGATGATAGTAAAATGCATGATGTGAGGTGTTCTTCTTAACAAAAGGTCCTTTTCTTGTGTTAGAAAAGGAGTTGTGTGTAGTGTCCATGAAAGGGGTATGCCTAGCATTGTGATTAGTGTGGGGGTGTCTTGGAGCATGCATGTGAGTGGTATTCTTATTACCTAAATTCTTACTCCGTGTAAGAAGATCATTATACTTAATAGAAGTGTCATATTCTCTTCTATTAGCATCTTGATATTTGCGCATAGCAAATTCATAAGAACTTCTTATGGATAGAATCTCATTATCCTTTTTCTTGATGGTGTCAAGAGATTCTAGATATTTGAGTCTTAAGGACTCTATCTCATCCGTGTCAGATGCGGGAGATTTCCCTTTTATATCAATAATGATATTAGAGAGTCTCTCTACTTCAAGTTGAAGGGCATCAATATCTTTTAGAGACTTCTTGTATTTATTCCTAACACCTTTGTGTTCTTCGTGTAATTTAAGGATAGCTTTTTCCAAATCATCATAAGTAAGAGTGTTTAAGGAAAGATCATCAAGTACCTCATCAGTTGCCATGAGGCAAACATTTGCATTGTGTTTGCACTCCTTGTCATTGTCGGAGTCACTAGCATCACTCTCACACCAAATGCTAGTGTTGGCAAATTTTCTAGAGGACGAGCTTCCTTTGCTTGGCTTCTCGTACTTGCTTGAATCTCTTCTTATCATCGGACAGTCCCTCTTGATATGTCCGGGTCTTCTACATTGATAGCACGCCGGATCTTCCTCATTTTCCCGTCTGGAGCGATTGGCTTTGTTGAATTTGAGGAATTTTCGGAAGTGCTTAGCTGTGAGAGCTATTTCTTCATCATCATCCGACTCATTGTCGTCGGAGCTCTCCTTGGATTAAGACTTTGTAGCTTTGAGAGCAAGAGTCTTCTCATTCTCTTTGGTCTTCTCCTTCTCCTTCTCTTGTGTGGAGGATTCCTCTTGATCCTTCATATCGAGCTCGTGAGTCATAAGCTTACCCATGAGGGTCTCAAGGTTCATGACTGTTAGATCGTTCCCCTCAATAATTGCGGTAGCTTTAGGACTCCAAACTTTCGTCAATCCTCTAAGGATTTTTCTGATCTTTTCATGAGCCGGATATTCCTTACCAAGAGAGGAGAGAGGATTAATAATATCACCAAATCTAGTAAATATGCAAGTAATAGATTCATCATGCTTCATTTTAAAAGACTCATATTCTTGCGTAAGTCTACTAATCTTAGACTCCTTCACTTGTGAAGTTCCCTCGTGTGTGACTTCAAGTAGTTTCCAAATCTCATTGAAAGTCTTGCAAGTAGAGATTCGGTTGAATTCACTACTGTCGAGAGCACAATAAAGAGCATTCATTGCCTTGGCATCTCGACTTGCAAGCTTCTTGATGTTTACAGAGAGAGTATCCCGAAGGGTGTCAGAAGCAATATCCTCAATAGCTCTGGAAGGAGTAGGAAGACCATTTATCACGCAATCCCATAAGTCGAAATCTATGGACTTCAGATAAATGCTCATCCTAATCTTCCAGTAGTTATAGTTGGTACCATCAAATAGGGGAGGCCTATTTGTAGAGTGCCCCTCATTGTGAAACGTGTTGATACTAGGGTTAGAGGCCATGGATCACTCAAGGGTGTAAATCCAAATCAAGAGAACGAAGCTCTGATACCAATTATAGAACCCTAGAGGGGGGTGAATAGGAAAATAAAAAATTAACTACAACAATTGATTCAATAAAGACAATTGAAAGTAAAGAGTAGAAAGATCAAACGCAAGGATGTATCCTGGTATCCTCTTTTGAGGCAATCCAGTCCCGGAACTCTCTCCGGCTTTAATCCACTATTTAACCAAATAGTACACACGAGTTTGGATCCGAAGAACTCGCCAACTTCAACACGAGTTTGGATCCGAAGACTCGCCAACTTCTACACACGAGTTTTCTTACGAAGGCTCGCCAACTTCAAACAAAAGAGAAGAGAACTTGTTGATCTTCTAACACGTGAAGATCGAAATGTACAACTCTTTAATACTCTAGCACTTTGGGAGAGGATGACAATGAAAAGCTTGGAAGAGTATTAATGGTGGAGCTTTTGGTTGTTGGAAAATTTATGGTAAGAGTTGGTGAGAAAGCTCAAGAAAGAGAGAGCTTTCTTTTATAGGAGAACCAACAGTTGGTGGCATTTAATGCTCTGAATACAGGCAGACCAGCATACCGTTGGTATACCGGCCAAATAGTAACGGTCATATTAATGACCGTTTGAGAGCATTAAATGCTGCCATTAATGCTAGTCAGGGCATTTCAAAAACTAAATATTTGAAACTCGGTATACCGCCGGTATGTCGAAGCATGCCGCCGGTATGTTGACAATTTGTCACAGCAAGTTTTAGGTTGCTAAAAACGGTATACCGCCGGTATGCCGGAGCATGCCGTCGGTATGCCGACAATTTGTCACAGCAACTTTTGGGTCGCTAAAAACGGTATACAGCCGGTATGCCGGAGCATGCCGTCGGTATGCCGACAATTTGTCACAGCAACTTTCTGGACACAAAAATCGGTATACCGCCGGTATGCCGGAGCATGCCGCCGGTATGCCGCTCTGTAGGTATTTGATTTTTGACTTGTTCTTTTTACTTGTCATTCGTCCTTAGGTATTTACGAATATACCTAGACTTGTACAGACACAGAGACTCTAAGCAGGAAGACGCCATCTTATGCCGGGAACGCCGGTAACTGCTTCAGTCTTCAAAGTGAAAGAGATTGCGCTTGAACGGAAGAACTCCATGTAGTAGATCTTCTGAGAATATTTGAATCTGAAGAACAGAAGACTAAACTACGAAGATGCTGTTAATAATCAAAATAAATGTGCCAACAAGATTTTTGCACTCGTTGACCAGATTTGCTTCGGCCCGACGCCCCTTGTGATAGTTATAAACTTCTTGGGGGGTCGCCCTGCAAGTCCGTTGCATATGACCATAAGCACCACATTTGTAGCAGAGAGTAGGCGCTTGGCCTTCCACTCTCGCTTTGGACGACTGGCCCGTTGGTTCTTACCATGAGACTATCTAGGAGTCAAAGGTCCTTGGTTCTTGTTAGAACCTCGCTTTGGGTGACGAGACTTAAACTCGCCTCTGTTCCTTGGTTGGGACGACTGGCCCTTGTCTCGTTTCCACCGTGGATTTGGTCCACGGAGAGCGTTTGTGTCACGACCCGCACCCACTATGAGGGTACGAGTACGTAACAGCGCCCAGCCTACGCCGCAGTGTCGGCGGTAGAATGTTGTACTAAGTCTCTAACTAACCATCAACTCATGCAGTATATAATGCACTCATCATGATCAACTCCGAACGGAGGACAAGTATAAGATATGGTGTAACTCAATCACAGTCTAAGCACGATAAGATAACACCGAAATATAACTAAGAAATTGAAGACAACAAAACTACTAATAAAATAACAACAAACTTAAACAATCTCACATACATCTCAAGTCTCAAATCTTTATATACAACTCCAGTTCTAAACAGGAAAACTAAAACAAGACAGACTAGCTAAACTCCCGATCACTCCTGAGTGTCAGGGCCAAAGGTAGCTAAACCATCTCCTGGTCTGTAACATGTAAGGCATGTGTCCTCAGGACAATCATCTGTAAAATTTGCAACAGGTCCAGTCAGGACAGGAACGAGCACATCTCATCTAGAAAACCCAAGTAAATAACAGAGAACTATAAAGCAGTTATAGACAGTTGTATTGATGAAAATGGCAGTTTATATTCAGGTGATGGTAAGAAAGACAGATAAAGTGCAAGGAAAGTAAATACTAAACAAGAGAAGAATCATAGCAATGAAGACTGTAAAAATAAAACTAGCTGAACCAGGGTAATATGGTATAAAGTCCAGACAACAATGTAGACAAGTGTAACTCCAATGTAAGTTTAGTACATGATGAATCTCATACAAGATGAATCCAGTAAGGGACGATTCCAGTTATAGTGATCAATGATTCCAGGGTGAGTCCAGCCTATACTCTAGCAGTGTGTTTTAAAATACCGAGATCGACATGTAAACGGCTATGGGTAATCCGGCACATCACACACCTGGCCGGGTGTGAGATGGCTATCATTCCAGTATGATTCCAGCAAAAGGGTGATTCCAGAAATGGGGTATGTCTACATGTCTTACTCTAGTATTTTCCCTCCCAGCAAGTGAATCCAGAATTACGACACAAAGATTCAAGATGAGTCCAGCCAATAATATGAAGATACCAGTAAATGATTCCAGTAAATGATTCCAGCAGGTGATTCCAGTAATAAAAGCCGGAAATGATGATACCAGTAATAGAGGCCAGAAAATAAATGTGTGTCGTATACATGAATCCAGAAATATCCACACGTGTTGTAACAGAGAATCGCATACAACTAACTAGAACTGAAGTACAGTAATTGACAAGTAAATGAGAGAACTATCAGAGAATGTACTCGTCTGATACTCTGAAAAGAGTAGTGTAATATCAGATGCCTGCACCAGAGTCACAATGTCCTAAACAGAGTAATATGGGTCATGATATGTAAAATACAAGAGAATTGAAAGCTACAATGCAAACTACATGATTTCTAGGTCAATCTAGGTCAACAACAAGGCTATTTGGTCAACTGGTCAAACTTAGGCTAGCAAGGGTCAATTGATCACATTAGACCTTAATATTGACTAGGTCAACAGTCCAATATTGGTCATAGGTTAACTATCTAATCAACTCCACATATACCATATCACACAATTAAGGATATAACACATTACCCATATCATATATATATATATATATATATATATATATATATATATATATATATATATATATATATATATATATATATATATATATCCCTAACTAATTTACACTACACAACCTATATAGGGTACTTACCATATCCTAAGTATCATCTATGTATACAAGGACTAAATATATACTAGGCTAATCAAGCATATGGATTGGCTAACTTATATGAGACTGGATACCATAACATATATACCCCTAAATGAAACTCTCCCTCTAAACACCCATACTCTTCACTCTCAACACTAATCTAAACTCTAAACTTCAAACCTATATTTGAACTAGCCCCAACTCTCATGACCCAATTGATTTCTCTACAAAACTATACTAGGACATATCAATCTAACTCACACTATTCCTCACCCTCTCAAACCCTGTGGCCAATGGCCCATGCCCTCTCCTGGACACACATCTTAGACTCTCACCTAGACTCTAATTGATACACTAGGCTAATCAAGCATATACTCACAACACTC
The DNA here is from genome assembly GCA_029216955.1 of Iris pallida. Lineage (NCBI taxonomy): Eukaryota > Viridiplantae > Streptophyta > Magnoliopsida > Asparagales > Iridaceae > Iris > Iris pallida. The sequence continues at coordinate 25,084,461 of JANAVB010044218.1, forward strand.
AACCACATCACAGACACCTATCCTTCCTATATCTAAACACTAACTTAATACCAGTCTAGGCACTAGGGATACTATCACATATCTAGTAACATGGATTTCCCCCTGCTCACTACTGCATTTGCAGTCCACAGGGTATACTGCAACAGCTGCTGTTGCTACTGCAATGCAAGCAAGCCAAGGCAGCTGCTGCAAATGAAAAGCCAGGCCAAGCCAATCAAGGCAGCTGCTACTGAAATCCACACCTACTACTACACTGCTATGGCACCTACTGCTATTGTAACAGCTGCTGTAACCCTTCTCAATTCAATTCCCAGAATTTAACCTACAACAACCAACCCAATACTATTGAACCCTCAAAACAAGGAGAAACATAAACCCCACAGTCTCAAGAAATCGAGCATATCAAATGACAGTGCACACAATCAAAACATTTTGAAACTCAAATGCAAAACCCAACCACAATTTAAACCCAAGGTCCTAGCCTACTGCTACAGGAAAAATTGAGCTAACCTATATACAAACCTATGTAAACAATTTAATTCAAACCAATCTGAATTCACCAAAACTCAATTTGGTTTTAAGGAAAAGAACTGATTCTCAGGAATCACATTCAAACATTTAAACAATGAATCAATATTTATCGGTGAATCAAATACTTAACAGTGAATCAATATTTAACAGTGAATCAATACCTGAGTTATCTCAGGATTTAACCTACATTTCAGTTTTACGAAAACAACTTAATTTCAGTTCACTGTCTTGAAAATCTCAGTTAAACCTTCAGTCAAACTGGTACCAGGACACATGAAACCCAATTCGATTTTCATAGCAAATCCAATCATGCATACATATGAACCTATCTATGTAAACTCATAACTCAAACATGTTAATCATGTATTAACATCATAATTAATATTTAATTAACAATTTAAATATCACTTGAACTCTGAAAATGAAGAAATATGGTATCAGTGAATATTTGGAATAACCCAAATTCGAAATCAAATCATTGTAAAAACCCAATGTCAGTTTGAAAACCTAACAATTTACAACATCCATATCACAGGTATTATGTAAACTCATTTGGAAATTAGAATTTGAATCCAAACTTTTGAAATCATTGGAAAAACATTTCGAAATCTCAATAGCTGCAGGTATCAGACAGTTAAACCATTTCGAACCAAAACCATTTGAAATCCCTATCAAATTATTCGAAACAAAGGCGGAATGTATGCCAACATAGGGGGGGTCTAGTTGTATCCTAAAGTGTCCCAATCGTGTCCAATTCGTGTCCCAGTGCTGGTCGAACTGGTGTCAGGGACAGTGCAGTGCACTGTCTCGTGCACGCATGTCGACTCATCCAGGGACACGTGTGTTCACTAAGACACCAAGTGGTGGTATCGAATGGGTATCCTAGGTCTAGGTCTAGGGTTATGGTAGCCTGAATCGTGTCTAAGTGTCCTCGTGTCTGCGTTTGGAACGCGTATCAGTGTCGATTTTTCGACTGTGCGCGCAAGGCTCGATTCAGTGCACACGCGATTTTTCTGTGCACACTGATCGAGAGCTCACGAAATTTCTTGGGCATGGCGTCAGTCATTACCCGCTCGTGTCCATAAATTTTCTTGTCATAATATTTAGTGTCGTGTCCGCTAGGAGTGTCGAGCAGCAGGGCAGCCGCACGAGCCCCGTGCGGTGTCTCGTGCTGCATGTCCGAGCCCAATAACCGTGTCCAAACCTACCTAAAATCGACTCAGTCAATTACAAATCAATTTCTGACCTATTAGGCTACCAAAAACTGAAATTTGTTTTGAAAATTAACAATATTCATTTCATTCAAGCATTTCATCAAGCACCTAGGAGACACTATGACACGTGTCCGATACGGACACCAAACGGACACGAATTTCACCCAAATTTCAGGGACACCTAGGGGACTCCTAGATCTAGCCCTACATGCAAAGAAAACCGAAATTTAAATCAATTTAGAGGGTTTTACCTATATGTACAAAAAGCTTGGAAAAGCTTCAAATGGGGGATTCTTCCTCTTGATGCCAAAAGCTCCAAATTGACCCAAAGCTGGGATTAAACCCCAAAATCAGAAAGTAGGAGAGTATTAGGTTCTAATGCAAGAAACTAGGATTAAAAAGGAATTAAAATGGATTTATGGAGATTTTTGGAAGAGGGACAGTACCTTTCTTTTTCCAATGTTGAAATGAATAAAGAAAGAGGCAAGCCCTAGAGATAAGTGTTTATATAGGGTAGGGATCCCTATGGCTGGTCATTTAGGATTTGGTTAGGGTTAGGGCTTCTAGTTATGGGCCATGGGCCAAGTCATGATCAAATAAATCATCTAGCCATAAGTCATTTCATGAAACCATAAACCATGACTTAAATCCACTAAACCAAGTCCCCTCATTCTAAAATTAGTTTCTAATGACTAAATGTAGGTTAACCTAAGTTAGACTAGGGTCACCATGGCTAGGGTTAGCTTCTAGGCTAGTTCACTAGGTCTCAACAAGTCAAGTTAACCAAAAATTCACCAATTCAATAAATCACCAAATAATTCAAATAAGTCAAAATGACCAAATTACCCCTAGGCTAAAAATAATAATTAAATCATCCTAATGACATGGTTAGGCTCTAAGTCATGCAGTCTCTAGGGTTTTACTAGCTGCACACCAAAATCACAAGTCATGACTTAAAGCAGTTTTTAAATAGTTTAAAAATTATTAAAAATCACCAAAAATTATAGTGTGAAATAAATATCAATAATTAATACTTATAAATACAAAATTTCAAAAATACCCTCATCTGGAAAACTAGGTGTTACAATCCTACCCACCTTATAAAAATTTTGTCCTCGAAATTAAGATGATCGCACCTCTCCTAGGTCAAACCTCCAATCAATCAAGGTCGAAGCAACACAATCCTACTGGTCGTGATTCCACAGTCTCGAACAGGGTAGCTACGCTATCTAGCAATCACAAGCAATATCCTGGCAGGTACTAAGGGAAATCACACATGGAAGTGGGGAAGAAGAACAAGAAGGTCAAACCTACTAATCCATCACCTGCGACGTCAGTCTCCTCGGCTGCCATCGCAAAAGCTCCACCCCACTGGTGCTGAGCTACAGGTGGCCTAGCTCCCTCAAAAGGAGGTACAATGGGACAATCTATCTTCTGGTGGGCAGCTGACCCACAGAAATAGCAAACCTTCAACCTCTTCATGTACTGCTCCCAAATGTGTCCCGGCTTCTTGCAGTAGGAACAACTGATCGCCTTCGGGTCCTGACCCCGATACTGATGCTGTACCTGCTGAACTCCTACTGGTGCCTGCGTCTGCTGAATCTGCACATGAGGCCTCTTGACCTGGCCTCCGCTGCTGCTGATATCATGAGCGTCCCGTCCCCTCTTGAGCCTCAGCTCAAGATCATCCTCAGCCAGTAAAGCTCCCGTCAAAATCTCCTCGAAAGTGGCATTCCTGTTGCCCTTGGTCAAGGACTTGACTTCCTTTACCAGACTCTTCCGGAACCTCTGGGCCTTCGCCGCCTCGCTCAAGCCCTCTACGAATCTGTTGAGGCGGCCGAACTGTCACGCCCCAGAACTAGAATACTGGAGAGCGGGGGCAGACATAGCCAGCTACGTATATTGAAATGGAAACCACCTCGATATACGGTCACGGCTGTCTAGATATATGAGGGTTTACTACAAGCCAGCAGTCTCTTAAGGTTAAGCCTATTGTCTCAATCTCAAGCAATTAACAGAGTTACAAGATATTAGAGCATCAAATATATATATATAAGGCGTCCCAAATATTACATATTGGATGATCATGAAGCTAGTCGTACAAAATGATAGGACTAGCAAGAGTTCAGTCATACATGATCAACCCTAGGATTTGTTAATCATGTTTACAGCCCGTAGGCAGACAGTAAGTAAATGTGCATCGAGCTAACAGGTACTCGTCGGCTAAACGCCTCAAAAGAATAAATTTACATATAAGTGGGTGAAACAAAAGGGAAAACCCACTCGTAGCTCGGGTTTCGTCTAGTGTTCACCATTGGACTGGAAGCTTGGTAGATCTTCGGGAGCTGCTCCAAAATCTGGCCACACAAAATCAGCTGGGTCAAACCCCAGAAAGAGCAAGTGCCACAAGGAGGCCACAAATAAGAACAAAAGCCAGCATAACAGAACATAAAGAATAAAAGAAAAGTACAAGTAATAAAGAGCACGTCAGGACAATAAACGACTAGGGACATGGAACCATTCTGGAAACCAGGTTACAACCCGTAAACCAAACAAGGACCGGGGTTGTAACCCTTCGCCTGAATAGCTCCTTGTTTCTACCCAATTATTGTTAGAGCAAGTAAAACGATCATGATCAGGAATACCAGGTACAGGGAATAGACAAGACTTAGACAGGGCTAGACATCATCCATTCACAAGCGGCCAAGCAATTACTACGGCTTACTACTTTAACTAACTAGGATTGTCACAAGCCTAATTACTAACAAGATGCAATGAGAATTTCCCAGTCCCAAGTCCTGCAGACCATCCAGTTATCCTTCCGCGGGTTGAGAGTATGGTTGGGTGCATCGCTCCGGAGACGATATACCCTTAGGTGACTTAGAGGGTGCAACACATGACAGTGCGCTGGAAATGTGCTCTACTCGTCGGCAAGCTACAAGTCCAATTAAGAGCGCCCAGATAACGAGATTGCCTGTGACTGGAAATTCTCCATAAACTATAGTTTGATCTAGTCATTAGCTTAATCCATATTCAGTATGAATCCCTGACCGTGGGAACCAGGGAGTCACGTCCTAGACATGATACAAGACAAGACAAGTGGATTGCACAAGCAAGCAAGCAGGAACACCCACGGTGTCAAGTTGATTATACGAGTCAAGTTACAAGTTACAAGTCAAGTCAAGTCAGGAGTGCGCCGCCACGGGCCACTATCAAGTTATCAAGATAAATCATGTCAGGGTACTGTCAGGAGTACGCCACGACGGGCTACTATCATGTCAGAAGTGCACCACTACGGGTCACTGTCGTGTTATGCTAGTTCCTTGTCATACCATGCCATGTACAATAGTCATTCCAAACATATTAAGTAAAAATCAGTTCGTGACAAAAGGCGTAAGGATATAAAATGGACGTAAAATATCTAATAAAATACCAATATATATAGAACTATAGAAGAGCCAAGCTTAAAGAAATAACAATTCATCATAGACAAGTAGGTTGTGCAAGGGGGGTCAGGGGTTGGGCTGCGCAGGGTATGTACTGCGTATGGAAGAGCTGCACAAGCGTTGCCTTGCGCAAGGGTTACCTTGCACAAGGGTAGACTGCGCAGGGGGTCAAGGGGCACAGGGTTAGAGGGGCACAGGGGATGCCTTGCGCATCAATTGGATTGCGCAAGGGAGGATTGCGCAAGGGTAGACTGCGCAGAGTATGGACTGCGCAATGGTCGAGTGCGCAGGGATTACTTTGCGCATGGCTGGCTTGCGCATGGCTAGCTTGCGCCAGCACAATCCAGCGCAGCACAAAGCACTGGCTGAGCCTATGCGCAATCGGCCATGCGCTAAAGAGCACAGGCCGGGGTGTGCAAACGGTCAAGTGCTAAAGAGCACTGGCCGAGAGCCTTCACCAAGGCTGAGATGAACTCCTCAAGAACACCAAAAACTTCAAATCTTCATAACTTAGCCAAATCAAAACCAAATCTAGATTTTCAAAGTTCTAACTTGAGTAAAATCGAATTCTCTTCCACATGGAAGCATCAAAACATGCAAAAATCGAAGTTTAATGGATCAAAACCAAAGATTTTCGAAAATGGTTAAAACCTAGATCTAGAAAAATGAAAGCTCCAAATCACAAAATGTCAAGTTCTAAAGTTGTTCTCCATGGCCTAATCTAGTTAATGGACAAATAAAAAGTGGTGCTTATTTGATGGCAAGGTGCACTTGCCTATGGATTGGGGAGTTGTGTGGAAGAAGGAAGAAGAAGAAGTTGTAAGAAATTAATGGAGTTATGGAGGAGAGAGAAAAGGTTGGTAGGTTTTAATGAGGGTGGTTGTGATGGAATAGAGGTGGAGAATAGGCTAAGGTGTTCCACTCATGATGAACCAAACCAAACCAAACCAACTCCACAAAATAAAACCAAGCCATGGTCCAAACCCATTTACGAGAAACCAAAATCCGCAAGTCGAGAAAATAAAAAATGTGCCAAAAATCAAATTACGAGTACAAATACGAAATACAGGAAATGGGGGTGACAACTCTACCCACCTTCAAAGAATTTTGTCCTCAAAATTTAATCAAGGAGCTAGAGATTGCCACGACAAGCTATACTAAGCACAGACAAGCTACACTAAGCAGTTCAATCATACAATCATACAATACAAGCAAGGAAGGGAAAGCGTAAGGCACAAGGACGACATTATACCTTACGAGTCAAACTGGTAGGGGTATCGCGATCGGATGTCGTCCTCACGCTCCCACGTTGACTCACCTAGAGAGTGATGACCCCAAGCAACACGGACTAAGTTAATAGTCTTGTTCTTGAGCGTCTTTTCCCTCCGGTCCAAAATAGACACGGGCCTCTCCTCATACGAAAGGTTGGTACCAACAACCAATTTCGAATGATCTAGGATATGGCTCGGGTCCGGGATGTACCGTCTTAATTGGGATACATGGAATACATCATGTACCTCACTTAGCGACGGCAGAAGAGCGAGACGATAGGATACATCTCCTACTCGCTCTAGAATATCGAACGGCCCTATATACCTAGGACTAAGCTTTCCCCGCACGCCAAAGCGAATGACGCCACGGTTAGGCGAGATCCTAAGGAATACATGGTCGCCGACAGCAAATTCTAAGGGACGCCGATAAGCATCGGCCCAATGGCGCTGGCGGTCCTGGGCAACTCGGAGGTGATCTCTGACCTTCCTGACCACTTCAACCGTCTGGGCAATCATCTCTGGACCAAGCATCTGCCTCTCTCCGACATCGTCCCATGCTAGCGGGGATCTGCACTTCCTACCATACAGAGCCTCGAAGGGTGCCATCTGGATACTGGCCTGGAAACTATTGTTGTACGAGAATTCTACCAGGTGCAGGTGATCCTTCCACGAACCACCGAAGTCAAGGGTACACGACCGCAACATATCTTCGAGAGTTTGTATAGTACGCTCTGACTGCCCATCTGTCTGCAGATGATACGCTGAGCTGAACTTGAGACGAGTCCCCAAACTTTGATGAAGACTGCGCCAGAAGTGCGATGTGAATCTCGTATCCCTGTCTGATACTATGCTGACTGGCACTCCGTGAAGTCGGACGATCTACCTGAGATACATCTCTGCTAGCTGCGCCGTCGACTGTCCAACTCTAAATGGAAGAAAGTGTGCCACCTTGGTAAGCCTGTCTACAATGACCCAAATAGCATCTCTGCCTGTCGGAGATCTGGGTAACCCAGTCACGAAATCCATGGTTATGTGTTCCCATTTCCATTCTGGGATCGGTAAAGGTTGAAGAAGTCCAGCTGGCCTCTGATGTTCAGCCTTGACTTGTTGGTAAACCAAACATCGAGAGACATACCGGGCTATCTCCCTCTTCATACCATTCCACCAAAAGTGTTGACGAATATCTCGGTACATCTTCGTGCTGCCTGGGTGGATGGAATACTGCGAACTGTGAGCCTCTGCCATGACTTCCTGCCTGATATCTCCACTGGGTACACAAAGACGCGTGCCGTGTCGAAGCGTACCATCCTCATGAATACATAACTCTGGCCTTCTCCCTGCCTCGTACTCTGCTCTGAGCCGCTGAATCTTGGAATCTGTTAACTGTGCGGTCCGAATCCTCTCAACTATGCTGGACTGAACCTGTAGGCTGGCCATCAGGGCCACATTGGAAGGAAGAACCACTTCAATTCCCATCTTCTGAAGATCCGACAATAACTCTGGTTGCGCCGTCAGGAAATAAACTCCGGCTCTCCGGCTCAACGCATCTGCTACAACGTTGGCCTTCCCTGGATGATACTGCAAATCCACATCGTAGTCCACCAGTAGCTCGAGCCATCTTCTCTGCCGCATATTAAGATCCTTCTGGGTGAAAACATACTTCAGGCTCTTATGATCAGTAAATATCTCCACTCTGTCTCCGTACAAGTAGTGCCTCCACAACTTAAGTGCAAACACTACTGCTGCTAGCTCCAAGTCGTGGGTCGGGTAATTCTTCTCATGATCACGGAGTTGACGCGACGCATAAGCAATTACCTTCCTATGCTGCATCAAAACACATCCCAATCCTCTGCCTGAAGCGTCGCAATAAACTGTGAATCCTCCCGTCCCATCTGGAAGGGTGAGAATGGGAGCCGTTATCAAACCTCGCTTCAACTTCTCAAATGATTTCTGACATTCTGCTGTCCAAACGAACGGCACATCCTTGCGGGTCAGCTGGGTCATCGGTGCTGAAATCCTTGCAAAATCAGAGACGAACCGCCGGTAGTAGCCGGCCAATCCAAGAAAGCTGCGAACTTCTGCCACTGAGCTGGGTACTGGCCATGCCTCGATAGCCACAATCTTCTGGGGATCCACTTCCACTCCTCCTCTGGTAATGATGTGACCCAAGTAAGAAATGCGATCGAGCCAGAACTCGCATTTACTGAACTTGGCGTACAACTGGTGCTCTCTGAGAATCTGGAGGACAACTCTGAGATGCTGCTCGTGCTCTGCTTCACTCTTGCTGTAGACCAGGATGTCATCAAGGAACACTATCACAAACTGATCCAAGTAAGGCATAAAAATACGGTTCATGAGGTCCATGAACACTGCCGGCGCATTGGTCGCTCCAAAGGGCATAACAAGGAACTCCCAATGCCCGTACCTAGATCTGAACGCCGTCTTCGGGATGTCCTGCTCTCTGACTCTGATCTGGTGGTATCCTGACCGCAAGTCTATCTTCGAGAAAACTGAAGCCCCCTTGAGTTGATCAAACAAGTCATCTATCCTCGGGAGAGGATATCTGTTCTTGATTGTCACTGAGTTCAAGGTACGATAATCAACACATAGCCTGGATGTACCATCCTTCTTTTTCACAAGAAGCATCGGGGCTCCCCAAGGCGATCCACTAGCACGAATGAATCCCTTGGTTCTAAGTTCTTCAATCATCTTGTACAAAATCTCCAACTCTGAAGGCGCCATTCTGTAGACTCGCTCTGATACTGGTGCTGTCCCGGGAATCAAGTCAATGGTGAACTCGATCTCCCGCTCTGGTGGCATCCCTGGAAGTTCCTCTGGGAAGACATCTGGAAACTTTTCAACTATCCGGGGCAACTGCACTGCTGCTACTGCCATCCGCAATACTGGAGGAGATGGCTCTACTGTGCCTCTGGAAAATGAAAACTCTGGCTCTCCGGGAATACTAAAGACAACTCTGCCAACATGGCAATCTATCCTAGCATAATGGTTCCTCAACCAATCCATGCCTAGGACTACATCATAGTCTGCCATAGGGAACTCTATGAGCCTAGCGGGGAACTCTCTACCGCTAACTACGATCCGACACGAGGAAAACACTCGATCTACTCCCACAAGACCATTACCAGTAAGTATATTGAGCCTCACTGATAATGACTCGGGCTCCAATCCTATCCGTGTCGCGAATCGTGCAGACATGAATGAATGCGATGCACCAGAATCAAATAATACAGATGCTGGAAAGGTGTTGACGAGAATAGTACCTGCCACTACCTCACCTGGTGCAACTTCTTCTTCCATGGTCATCATCATAGCCTGACCTCTAGCTGTGGGTCCTCTCTGCTGGGAACCCCTCTGCCGACTCTGTGCTGGAGCCTGGGTGAACTGCTGCTAGAAGGCCTGGGCCTGGGGCGCCAATGGCCTCGGGTACTGCTGTTGCTGCTGCTGCTGGACTGGAACTGGGGTTGGTCCTCTCACTGAAGAACTAGAAAGGTTGGATGATGATGGACCTCCCCTATTCGGGCAGGTCCCTATCTTATGATCTGCTCCTCCGCAAGCCAGGCACAATCCCTGCGCCCTACGACACTCTGCCACTACATGGCCCGGCTTCCCGCAATGAGAATATTCCATCGCGGAAGTCTGCTTCTGCTTCTGCTGCTGCGGGTACGTCGGGGTCGAATGCTGAACCGACGTTACTGAGGCCGCCCGCCTCGGAGTTTCAATGGTCAATCCCCTAGCTGCCGGGGCTGGAGCTGATGATTGGTGCATCTGACTGTGGGACCGCTTCCTACCTCCGGTCCTATCCACGATCCTCTGGGAGGTATACTCATGCCTCCTAGCTGCTCTCAAGACTGCATCGAACGTCTGGTGCTCGAACTGCTCTACTGCTAACAAGATCTCCAAATGCAGTCCCTGCTGGAACCGCTGGGCTCTATCGAGCTCGGTTGCCACCAAGGTGGGGGCAAACCTACTGAGCCTAGAAAACTCAGATGCATAACTGTCGACTGTTCTTCCTCCTTGCTTCAAGTTGGTGAATCTGGTCTGCAGGTTGTACCGAGCCACAGCATCGAAATACTTTGTCTGGAATCTCTCTCTAAACACTGCCCAAGCAATGGGTGCCACTAATCCCATGGCTTGCGCTGCCCACCAACTGCGAGCTAAGTCCAACAACTGCAGGCGTACCACCGCCACCTTCTCATTCTCTGGGGTCCTGGCTGCTTCCAGAACCACCTCGGTATCCTGAAGCCAAGCGTCCGCGGCAATCGCATCCTCGCTGCCGTCGAAGAAAGGAGGGTTCAAGCGCTTGAAGCTGTTGGCCGCACTGTTCCCTGGATGTCTGCCTCGGGTCAAGGCATCTTGAACTGTCTGGTGCAGGGCGTCGCTTCGACGATCCTGGGAAGCTATCAAGGTTCTGATGAGGCCTACTAAGGTACCATCATCTGGCTCTGCGGGCTGGACGGGTCGAACTGGTGACTCTCCTCCAGTAGGCACAACTCTGGAGGCTACCCCGGAATGCTGGGCTTGATCTCCGGGTTGCTGTCGTTCCACGAGAAATGTTCCACCTCGTCGATCGGTAGGACCAGGTGCAGTACCGCTGAAGAAGACGACACAGGGAACAATAAGGAAAGGACCAGGACAGATCAATGATATAAGCACAGAGTCAGGGCAAGAATCCAGGGATTCAGAGGATACGAACAGAGATCAAGGACGAGTACTGATTGAGACATCTATCTGGTAAACCCCCACATATCTTGATTTACAAGACCTGCATGGGCCACCACTTAAACCATGTCGCGCCCCAGAACCAGAATACTGGAGAGCGGGGGCAGACATAGCCAGCTACGTATATTGAAATAGAAACCACCTCGATATACGGTCACGACTATCTAGATATATGAGGGTTTACTATAAGCCAGCAGTCTCTTAAGGTCAAGCCTATTGTCTCAATCTCAAGCAATTAACAGAGTTACAAGATATTAGACCATCAAATATATATATATATATAAGGCGTCCCAAATATTACATATTGGATGATCATGAAGCTAGTCGTACAAAATGATAGGACTAGCAAGAGTTCAGTCATACATGATCAACCCTAGGATTTGTTAATCATGTTTACAGCCCGTATGCAGACAGTAAGTAAATGTGCATCGAGCTAACAGGTGCTCGTCGGCTAAACGCCTCAAAAGAATAAATTTACATATAAGTGGGTGAAACAAAAAGGAAAACCCACTCGTAGCCCGGGTTCCGTCTAGTGTTCACCATTGGACTGGAAGCTTGGTAGATCCTCGGAAGCTGCTCCGAAATCTGGCCACACAAAACCAGTTGGGTCAAACCCCAGAAAGAGCAAGTGCCACAAGAAGGCCACAAATAAGAACAAAAGCCAGCATAACAGAACATAAAGAATAAAAGGAAAGTACAAGTAATAAAGAGCACGTCAGGACAATAAACGACTAGGGACGTGGAACCATTCTGGAAACCAGGTTACAACCCGTAAACCAAACAAGGACCGGGGTTGTAACCCTTCGCCTGAATAGCTCCTTGTCTCTACCCAATTATTGTTAGAGCAAGTAAAACGATCATGATCAGGAATACCAGGTACAGGGAATAGACAAGACTTAGACAGGGCTAGACATCATCCATTCACAAGCGGCCAAGCAATTACTACGGCTTACTACTTTAACTAACTAGGGTTGTCACAAGCCTAATTACTAACAAGATGCAATGAGAATTTCCCAGTCCCAAGCCCTGCAGACCATCCAGTTATCCTTCCGCGGGTTGAGAGTATGGTTGGGTGCATCGCTCCGGAGACGATATACCCTTAGGTGACTTAGAGGGTGCAACACATGACAGTGCGCTGGAAATGTGCTCTACTCATCGGCAAGCTACAAGTCCAATTAAGAGCGCCCAGATAACGAGATTGTCTGTGACTGGAAATTCTCCATGAACTGTAGTTTGATCTAGTCATTAGCCTAATCCATATTCAGTATGAATCCCTGACCGTGGGAACCAGGGAGTCACGTCCTAGACATGATGCAAGACAGGACAAGTGGATTGCACAAGCAAGCAAGCAGGAACACCCACGGTGTCAAGTTGATTATACGAGTCAAGTTACAAGTTACAAGTCAAGTCAAGTCAGGAGTGCGCCGCCACGGGCCACTATCAAGTTATCAAGATAAATCATGTCAGGGTACTGTCAGGAGTGCGCCACGACGGGCTACTATCATGTCAGGTTGGTCATGTCAGGAGTGCACCACTACGGGTCACTGTCATGTTATGCTATTTCCTTGTCATACCATGCCATGTACAATAGTCATTCCAAACATATTAAGTAAAAATCAGTTCGTGACAAAAGGCGTAAGGATATAAAATGGACGTAAAATATCTAATAAAATACCAATATATATAGAACTATAGAAGAGCCAAGCTTAAAGAAATAACAATTCATCATAGACAAGTAGGTTGTGCAAGGGGGGTCAGGGGTTGGGCTGCGCAGGGTATGTACTGCGCATGGAAGAGCTGCGCAAGCGTTGCCTTGCGCAAGGATTACCTTGCGCAAGGGTAGACTGCGCAGAGGGTCAAGGGGCACAGGGTTAGAGGGGCACAGGGGATGCCTTGCGCATCAATTGGATTGCGCAAGGGAGGATTGCGCAAGGGTAGACTGCGCAGAGTATGGACTGCGCAATGGTCGAGTGCGCAGGGATTACTTTGCGCATGGCTGGCTTGCGCATGGCTAGCTTGTGCCAGCGCAATCCAGCGCAGCGCAAAGCACTGGCTGAGCCTATGCGCAATCGGCCATGCGCTAAAGAGCACAGGCCGGGGTGCGCAAACGGTCAAGTGCTAAAGAGCACTGGCCGAGAGCCTTCACCAAGGCTGAGATGAACTCCTCAAGAACACCAAAAACTTCAAATCTTCATAACTTAGCCAAATCAAAACCAAATCTAGATTTTCAAAGTCTAACTTGAGTAAAATCGAATTCTCTTCCACATGGAAGCATCAAAACATGCAAAAATCGAAGTTTAATGGATCAAAACCAAGGATTTTCGAAAATGGTTAAAACCTAGATCTAGAAAAATGAAAGCTCCAAATCACAAAATGTCAAGTTCTAAAGTTGTTCTCCATGGCCTAATCTAGTTAATAGACAAATAAAAAGTGGTGCTTATTTGATGGCAAGGTGCACTTGCCTATGGGTTGGGGAGTTGTGTGGAAGAAGGAAGAAGAAGAAGTTGTAAGAAATTAATGGAGTTATGGAGGAGAGAGAAAAGGTTGGTAGGTTTTAATGAGGGTGGTTGTGATGGAATAGAGGTGGAGAATAGGCTAAGGTGTTCCACTCATGATGAACCAAACCAACTCCACAAAATAAAACCAAGCCATGGTCCAAACCCATTTACGAGAAACCAAAATCCGCAAGTCGAGAAAATAAAATACGTGCCAAAAATCAAATTACGAGTACAAATACGAAATACAGGCAATGGGGGTGACACGAACTCCCCAGCGTACTCCTCCACTGACAGGCTCCCCTGAACTAGGCTCTCGAACTGCGACTCCAAGGCTCTGAGCGCTGAATCTGGAAAGAACTTCTTCTTGAAGAAGCCCTTGAACTCCTCCCAAGTCTATCCAGCTACCCCCACCCTGGGGTCTGACTGAAACCAGGTGCGAGCAAGGTCTCGCATCCGGCTAGCTGCTGCCTCTATCTGGAGATCTGCCGGTATCCGAGCCAGGCGAAAGATCTCCTCTATATGCTCGATCCACTCGTCAGCATATAAAATTCTCTCTGTCTCCAGGAAGTCTCTGGGGCTCATCTTCTGGAACTGCTCTATCCCCGGTGTCCTCGGCTGCTGGATCACTGGTCGAGCTGCGACCGTCGTAAGGGCCAACTCCATAATCTTGTCCTGTCGGGCCTGCTGCCGGTCCATAAACTGCTGGAAGTAGGCGAACATTTGTGTCGCATCCACGTGTCCTGTAGGCGGCGGCTGCTGGAACTGCATCTCTGGGATGACTGGGTCCTGCCCCGAGCTAATAGAGGCACACCCACTGCTGCTGCTGAAAACTCAATATGGGTAGAGGTGGCAGGAGCTGCAACCTCCTGACCCTGCTGATCTGGCTGAGAGGTAGCAGTCCCCTCTACAGCAACTGCTGCACCAGAACGATGTGATCGTGTCTCCACCATCCTGAAGACATATCGAACAAGGAAGTCAATACTGAGCAGGAATCGATATATCAAAGGAGGATAGTTTATTTCAAAGAAGGCAAATCAGTACGATATGTAGATGGCATGATTTAAAGCAGAATTTTTCTAACTGTGATTGAGTGCCTCTCCGGTAAAGCCTATTTCTCAGTTCTATCGCAGGCTCGCAGCAGTACAACTAAGTCGCCGTACTACCGCGATATCGTACTAATGCGACTCTCGACCTGCATGGGCCACCACTAAAAACGTGTCATGACCCGCACCCACTGTGAGGGTACGAGTACGTAACAGCGCCCAGCCTACGCCGCAGCGTCGGCGGTAGAACGTTGTACTAAGTCTCTAACTAACCATCAACTCATGTAGTATATAATGTACTCATCATGATCAACTCCGAACGGAGGACAAGTATAAGATATGGTGTAACTCAATCACAGTCTAAGCACGATAAGATAACACCGAAATATAACTAAGAAATTGAAGACAACAAAACTACTAATAAAATAACAACAAACTCAAACAATCTCAAATACATCTCAAGTCTCAAATCTCTATATACAACTCCAGTTCTAAACAGGAAAACTAAAACAAGACAGACTAGCTAAACTCCCGATCACTCCGGAGTGTCAGGGCCAAAGGTAGCTAAACCATCTCCTGGTCTGTAACATGTAGGGCATGTGTCCTCAGGGCAATCATCTGTAAAATTTACAACAGGTCCAGTCAGTACATGAACGAGCACATCTCATCTAGAAAACCCAAGTAAATGACAGAGAACTATAAAGCAGTTATAGACAGTTGTATTGATGAAAATGGCAGTTTATATTCAGCTGATGGTAAGAAAGACAGATAAAGTGCAAGGAAAGTAAATACTAAACAAGAGAAGAATCATAGCAATGAAGACTGTAAAAATAGAACTAGCTAAACCAGGGTAATATGGTATAAAGTCCAGACAACAATGGAGACAAGTGTAACTCCAATGTAAGTCCAGTACAGGATGAATCTCATACAAGATGAATCCAGTAAGGGACGATTCCAGTTATAGTGATCAATGATTCCAGGGTGAGTCCAGCCTATACTCTAGCAGTGTGTTTTAAAATATCGAGATCGACATGTAAACGACTATAGGTAATTCGGCACATCACACACCTGGCCGGGTGTGAGATGGCTATCATTCCAGTATGATTCCAGCAAAAGGGTGATTCCAGAAATAGGGTATGTCTACATGTCTTACTCTAGTATTTCTCCTCCCAGCAAGTGAATCCAGAATTACGACACAATGATTCAAGATGAGTCCAGCCAATAATATGAAGATACCAGTAAATGATTCCAGTAAAAGATTTCAGCAGGTGATTCCAGTAATAGAAGCCGGAAATGATGATACCAGTAATAGAGGCCAGAAAATAAATGTGTGTCGTATACATGAATCCAGAAATATCTACACGTATTGTCACAGAGAATCTTATACAACTAACTAGAACTGAAGTACAGTAATTGACAAGTAAATGAGAGAACTATCAGAGAACGTACTCGCCAGAGACTCTGAAAAGAGTAGTGTAATATCAGATACCTGCACCAGAGTCACAATGTCCTAAAAAGAGTAATATGGGTCATGATATGTAAAATACAAGAGAATTGAAAGCTACAATGCAAACTACATGATTTCTAGGTCAATCTAGGTCAACAACAAGGCTATTTGGTCAACTGGTCAAACTTAGGCTAGCAAGGGTCAATTGATCACATTAGACCTTAATATTGACTTGGTCAACAGTCCAATATTGGTAATAGGTTAACTATCTAATCAACTCCACCTATACCATATCACACAATTAAGGATATAACACATTACCCATATCATATATATATATATATATATATATATATATATATATATATATATATATATATATATATATATATATATATATATATATATATATATATATATATATATATATAACTAATTTACACTACACAACCTATATAGGGTACTTACCATATCCTAAGTATCATCTATGTATACAAGGACTAAATATATACTAGGCTAATCAAGCATATGGATTGGCTAACTTATATGAGACTGGATACCATAACATATATACCCCTAAATGAAACTCTCCCTCTAAACACCCATACTCTTCACTCTCAACACTAATCTAAACTCTAAACTTCAAACCTATATTTGACACTAGCCCCAACTCTCATGACCCAATTGATTTCTCTACAAAACTATACTAGGACATATCAATCTAACTCACACTATTCTTCACCCTCTCAAACCCTGTGGCCAATGGCCCATGCCCTCTCCTGGACACACATCTTAGACTCTCACCTAGACTCTAATTGATACACTAGGCTAATCAAGCATATACTCACAACACTCAACCACATCACAGACACCTATCCTTCCTATATCTAAACACTAACTTAATACCAGTCTAGGCACTAGGGACACTATCACATATCTAGTAACATGGATTTTCCCCTGCTCACTACTGCATTTGCAGTCCACAGGGTATACTGCAACAACTGCTGTTGCTACTGCAATGCAAGCAAGCCAAGGTAGCTGCTGCAAATGAAAATCCAGGCCAAGCCAATCAAGGCAGCTGCTACTGAAATCCACACCTACTACTACACTGCTATGGCACCTACTGCTATTGTAACAGCTGCTGTAACCCTTCTCAATTCAATTCCCAGAATTTAACCTACAACAACCAACCCAATACTATTGAACCCTCAAAACAAGAAGAAACATAAACCCCACAGTCTCAGGAAATCGAGCATATCAAATGACAGTGCACACAATCAAAAACATTTTGAAATTCAAATGCAAAACCCAACCACAATTTAAACCCAAGGTCCTAGCCTACTGCTACAGGAAAAATTGAGCTAACCTATATACAAACCTATGTAAACAATTTAATTCAAACCAATCTGAATTCACCAAAACTCAATTTGGTTTTAAGGAAAAGAACTGATTCTCAGGAATCACATTCAAACATTTAAACAGTGAATCAATATTTATTAGTGAATCAAATACTTAACAGTGAATCAATATTTAACAGTGAATCAAATACTTAACAGTGAATCAATACCTGAGTTATCTAAGGATTTAACCTACATTTCAGTTTAAGAAAACAACTTAATTTCAGTTCACTGCCCTGAAAATCACAGTTAAACCTTCAGTCAAACTGGTACCAAGACACATGAAATCCAATTCGATTTTCATAGCAAATCCAATCATACATACATATGAACCTATCTATGTAAACTCATAACTCAAACATGTTAATCATGTATTAACATCATAATTAATATTTAATTAACAATTTAAATATCACTTGAACTCTGAAAATGAAGAAATATGGTATCAGTGAATATTTGGAATAACCCAAATTCGAAATCAAATCATTGTAAAAACCCAATGTCAGTTTAAAAACCTAACAATTTACAACATCCATATCACAGGTATTATGTAAACTCATTTGGAAATTAGAATTTGAATCCAAACTTTTGAAATCATTGGAAAAACATTTCGAAATCTCAATAGCTGCAGGTATCAGACAGTTAAACCATTTCGAACCAAAGCCATTTGAAATCCCTATCAAATTATTCGAAACAAAGACGGAATGTATGCCAACATAGGGGTGGTCTAGTTGTATCCTAAAGTGTCCCAATCGTGTCCAATTTGTGTCCCAGTGCTGGTCGAACTGGTGTCAGGGACAGTGCAGTGCACTGTCTCGTGCACACATGTCGACTCGTCCAGGGACACGTGTGTTCACTAAGACACCAAGTGGTGGTGTCGAATGGGTAGCCTAGGTCTAGGTCTAGGGTTATGGTAGCCTGAATCGTGTCTAAGTGTCCTCGTGTCCGCGTTTGGAACGCGTATCAGTGTCGATTTTTCGACTGTGCGCGCAAGGCTCGATTCAGTGCACACGCGATTTCTCTGTGCACACTGATCGAGAGCTCACGAAATTTCTTGGGCATGGCGTCAGTCATTGCCCGCTCGTGTCCATTTATTTTTGTGTCATAATATTTAATTAGTGTCGTGTCCGCTAGGAGTGTCGAGCAGCAGGGCAGCCGCACGAGCCCCGTGCGGTATCTCGTGCTGCGTGTCCGAGCCCAATAACCGTGTCCAAACCTACCTAAAATCGACTCAGTCAATTACAAATCAATTTCCCACCTATTAGGCTACCCAAAACTGAAATTTGTTTTGAAAATTAACAATATTCATTTCATTCAAGCATTTCATCAAACACCTAGGAGACACTATGACACGTGTCCGATACGGACACCAAACGGACACGAATTCCACCCAAATTTTAAGGACACCTAGGGGACTCATAGATCTAGCCCTACATGCAAATAAAACCGAAATTTAAATCAATTTAGAGGGTTTTACCTATATGTGCAAAAAGCTTGGAAAAGCTTCAAATGGAGGATTCTTCCTTTTGATGCCAAAAGCTCCAAATTGACCCAAAGCTGGGATTAAACTCCAAAATCAGAAAGTAGGAGAGTATTAGGTTCTAATGCAAGAAACTAGGATTAAAAAAGAATTAAAATGGATTTATGGAGATTTTTGGAAGAGGGACAATACCTTTCTTTTTCCAATGTTGAAATGAATAAAGAAAGAGGCAAGCCCTAGAGAATAAGTGTTTATATAGGGTGGGGATCCCTATGGCTGGTCATTTAGGGTTTGGTTAGGGTTAGGGCTTCTAGTTATGGGCCATGGGCCAAGTCATGATCAAATAAATCATCTAGCCATAAGTCATTTCATGAAACCATAAACCATGACTTAAATCCACTAAACCAAGTCCCCTCATTCTAAAATTAGTTTCTAATGACTAAATGTAGGTTAACCTAAGTTAGACTAGGGTCACCATGGCTAGGGTTAGCTTCTAGGCTAGTTCACTAGGTCTCAACAAGTCAAGTCAACCAAAAATTCACCAATTCAATAAATCACCAAATAATTCAAATAAGTCAAAATGACCAAATTACCCCTAGGCTAAAAATAATAATTAAATCATCCTAATGACATGGTTAGGCTTTAAGTCATGCAGACTCTAGGGTTTTACTAGCTGCACACCAAAATCACAAGTCATGACTTAAAGCAGTTTTTAAATAGTTTAAAAATTATTAAAAATCACCAAAAATCATAGTGTGAAGTAAATATCAATAATTAATACTTATAAATGCAAAATTTTAAAAATAACCTCATCTGGAAAACTGGGTGTTACAGTTTGCATCAGGCATTGGAATTGACTTTGTTCCAGCAGGACGAGAATTGTTGTTTCTCATTAAAATGAGACTGTTCTTCTCGTCTAGTAAAAGCTGGGTGATGAGCTCGGGAAACTTGGTGAACTTAGACTGACGGTATTGCTTTTGGAGCAAGTTGTCAGTGGAAGGAAATGTGTTGTATGTTTTCTGTAACACCCAGTTTTCTAAAATGAAGGTAATTTTGAAATTTTAAAATTATAATTATTATTTATTGATATTTATTTTATATTATGATTTTTGGTAATTTTTAATTAATTTTAAACTATTTAAAATTATGACTTGTGATTTTGGTGTCTAGCTAGTGTAACCATAGAGATAGCTTGACCTAGAGCCTAGCCATGAGATTAGGGTGTTTCATTTATCATTTTAGCCTAGAGGGTATTTTTTGTCACTTTTGAATTATTAGAATTTATCACGACCCGCACCCACTGTTTGGGTACGAGAACGTAACAACGCCCAGCCTACGCCGCAGTGTCGGCGGCAGAACGCTGTCCTAGGTCACATCATCTAACAATATAATGCTAAGCAGATACAGTCTCAATCACATCTAAGGTAGAGCATGATAAAGATAAATAAACATAAAATCCAAAGAGATACAGGAGATAGAAGTCTAAGTGTCTAAGATACAAAAACCCAGAAATACACCTCAACTCAAATACAATAATCCATAAAGTAAATACAACTCTAGACAAATGAAATAACTATCTAAACAACCTCTAGTGTGTCTCCTCTAGGCTAGCAGGCAACCTCCAAGCTATCTGTAAAATTTATCAACAGGTCCAGTCAGGACAGGAACGAGCACATCTCATCTAGAAAATCCAAGTAAATGACAGAGAACTATAAAGCAGTTATAGGCAGTTGTATTGATAAAAATGGCAGTTTATATTCAGGTGATGGTAAGAAAGACAGATAAGGTGCAAGGAAAGTAAATAACTAAACAAGAGAAGAATCATAGCAATGAAGTCTGTAAAAATAGAACTAGCTGAACCAGGATAATATGATATAAAGTCCAGACAGCAATGTAGACCAGTGTAACTCCAAATGTAAGTCCAGTACAAGATGAATCTAATACAAGATGAATCCAGTAAGGGACGATTCCAGTTATAGTGATCAATGATTTCAGGGTGAGTCCAGCCTATACTCTAACAGTGTGTTTTAAAATACCGAGTTCAACATGTAAACGGTTGTGGGTAATCAGGCACACCTCTCACTGATCAGACGAGAGATGGCTATGCTTCCAGTAGATTCCAGTTGGAGATTCTAGATTGGGGTATGTCTACATGTCTTACTCTAGTATTTCCCCTCCCAGTAAGTGAATCCAGAATTCCGACACAGTGATTCAAGATGAGTCCAGCCAAAATATAATGATACCAGTAAATGATTCCAGTAAATAATTCCAGTTAATGATTCCAGTTAAATGATTCCAGTTGGTGATTCCAGTAACAGAGATGATACCAGTAATAGAGGCCAGAAAATAAAGTGTGTCGTATACATGAATCCAGAATATCCACACGTGTTGTAACAGAGAATCGCATACAACTAACTAAAATTGAAGTACAGTAATTGACAAGTAAATGAGAGAACTATCAGAGAATGTACTCGCCTGATATCTGAATGTCCAAGATAAAGATACTGTCCGAGGAGAGGTGTCTGACTCCTAATTAGAACAGCACAAGTCACAATATGTCCAGAAGGGTAATATAAAGCACTACAATGCATTCTACATGAATCTAGGTCAAACTAGGCCAAAGTCAACCCTTGGTCAACTCTGGTCAACCGCACTAGTCAAACTAGGTCAAACTAGGTCATGACCTAACCCAGCAAGTCTTACTAGGCCTAATCAAGACTATCCTTGCAAGCACACATCAATACAAGGCAATACAAGCCAACATACACCCAACTCTATATAGCATGCAATTATTCAATACTCAAATAGACAAGAATTCACATTGGATATACACTAGGTAATCTATTACTTTAAGCTATATATGTCTACACATATATACACATGTATATATTGGTATTCAACATTAGGTCTATAATCATGGCATTTCAAATGGTTATATAAACTTATATATTACAACACAATATGCTAACATATATATAATATACATACATAGCTAAGTTAACTGTATTCATAAATACTTATTTAAGAGGCTATGTGTGTGTATGTGAACATGGCAAAGGGGCAAGTGAGGGTTAAATGGGCATACATAGTGTATACATATCAAAGAGTGTCAAGGTGTAAGTGAACAATGTGTCAAGTGTGATAGTGTCAACATAGTGTAAGGGGGTACATGAGGTAATATAGGATTTGTGTTAACATAGAACATTACATCTATTATTATATTACATTCATGCTTGCATTCATTCATCATTCATTTATTCTCTTGCACTACTATATGCACCATACATTACATACTATGGAACCTACATATTCATTACAAGCCATACTTATACATGCCTACATTAGATAGGATACTTATACCTCATACATCATTTAATTAAATATTTACTCATGCTTGTATTCTTTATTTAATTACATAATGTATATACATTAACATGTGTTAAAATCAAATAGAACATTATATTACACACAAGGGTGCACAAAATGCATATGCCGAATAGTAACTCCTACTAATAATCAATACTGTACCATCTCAGCATGAAATAAAATCTAGGATCAAAGTATGTTATAGATCTGTGTTAGCTTTCCGAAACTTCAAACGGATCGCGTTTTCGTTTTCGGAAACTCCCGAAATCGCAAAAACACCGAGAACGCGTTTGTCTTTCGTACAGCTGACACTCAAATAATTCTCCAGAAAGTTATAGAAAGAATTAGGCCTATTAATACATGTTTTTGGAAAGCTAACTTCAATACGCTTCTTTTAAAAAAAACGGAAGATTAAACCGAATTTTGAGCTAGAAGTTATGACATTTCTAAGTTAGGGCTGAAATTAAAAACGTGGATAAAAATCATGACGGATTTTGATAGTTTGAGCCAAAAGAATACACAATATATATCCTAATTATCCACAACAATAATAGCAATAATAATATGAGGAACCACACTCACAAACTTGATTATATAATCATCATGAACCATTTATTACATATATAAATATAGATACACTCTCATTACAATATATATATATATATATATATATATATATATATATATATATATATATATATATATATATAAATCTATATATGTAACATGAACACATCCACAACACAAAGGACACTCCTATGACCTCCAAATGGACACAAAATGGACACAAATGGAGATACAACCGTGGGGATCATTCCTATGGGTTTAAAATAGACCTATATGTATAAGGAAATGAAAAGGAGAAGGGATTTATACCTCCCGGTAGATCGAATCGAAGAAAAGCCTTTCCGGAGCGACACCGACACGTAGAGATTCCAAAAGGACACGAACGAGCTCCGAATCCTCCCAAACTTGGGTAGCTTCCTCCTTGGCTAGAATGGAGAAGGAAAGAAGAAGATTTGGTGGCAAAATGGAAGGATTTGGTGGAGAAATGGAAGGATTTTGTGGAGAAATTGCTAGGAATTGCTCTCTAGAAATTTAGGGAAGAACAAGAGAGAGAGTGTGGATGAGAATAATGAAATGAACTTGAGCCTATCCTCTCCCAAAGTGGCTGGCCATATGGGGCTATTTGTCCTATTATGGTAAGGTCCAAAATGCCCCCACTAACCTATTCTATGAGTATTAGGAAAGGGCTAATTGGTTGGGGCTAAATTAGTCATTCTAAAGTCTCTAATCACACTAACCTTATCCATAATAATTAGTCTAACCTCTAACTAAAATATTTCTATCATGTGGACTAAAATTAATATCATGTGGGCCATGCTTAACTAGTGTGTGGGTCCCACTAGAGTCAAACTACCCCCGGGTCCCCGTTTCAAGTCGGATTGAGCTGAAATTCGAACCCGACTCAAATAATCCCAAAACAATATCATAAATAATAAAATAAATTTCAAAAATATTTTAAAAATACAAAATAACAAAATACCCCTGTTCTTGAAAATTGGGGGTGACAAATTCCTCGAAATTAAAACCAAACAATAGTAAAATGTCAAAATCACAAGTCATAATTTTAAATAGTTTAAAAATGATTAAAAATTACCAAAAATCATAATATAAAATAATAATCAATAAATAATAATTATAATTACAAATTTTCAAAATTACCCTCATCTGGAAAACTGGGTGTTACAATCTTACCCACCTTATAAAAATTTCGTCCTCGAAATTAAGATGATCGCACCCCCTTCTATGTCAAACATAGTCAAGGGTCAATCACTAGTCAATTTCTCAACATCCAAGTACTTGGTCATCAACTGGTCAACTTCTTAGGGTTTTACCTATGCTAGCTATCTAGGTGTTGGCAACTAGAATTTAGCAAAAGAGAAACTCTATAATAGGCTAGATCTTAACTTTCCAATCCTATCAAGTCACCTATAACTAAATACCTACAAGCTAAGCACATGAATACCAATTACCACACACATATATATATGCTCAAGAACAACAACCCATCACATATATCCTAAGTATATCATCTATATATATATACATGACTGATCAACCAAGGGTTAAGGCAGACTAAACTTATAAGGGTCTGAAACAATGCTTAGAACTAGGCTAAGGATGAATGGTCTGAATCAAGGGGACATGGTATCTAGTGAAGGGTCTGCACACTGCCTATAAAGGTGATCAACACAAAGGAACTCAACATGAAGAGAACTTAACTAAAAATGGAAAACTGAACCAAGTATAGGCTAAACAACATGTTTATAACCCTATACAACAATGGCCTATAGATACCAACCAACCTATATCCCATATGCCAATATCATCTGCAATCTATTTATGCAAATAGACCTCTCGGTCTTAGGTGAAACTATAACTATACTCAAAGGCAGGCTCTGGTCATGGGTGCCTCATTGGAAAAGGTAAGGGAAAGTAGTAATAATCATCAAGGATGTAAGGCATACTAACATCCTATGTGTAACTGGTTGGTATTATAGATAACAGGAGAATTATCTGCAATGGGTTACTATTCTAACACCAATGCTAACTATCACCTCTAGGGTACAGACACTCTACAAGTCATCATACCATTACACTATGAAGGAACTACCTATGAATAAGCTCTACAAAACTAAATATCCCTACTCCTAAGTCATTTATAACAATCAAAAGGGTATGATGTTTAAACATTCTCAAGATACAATCTGTTAATCATATGCGTCTGTCCAAAATCATGTTGTCCAGAGTCTTCATCATGCTAGTGAGCAAGGCTACGATAATCACAGAGTCCTTGACTAAGGTACGTACCTCTAGGTTCATGGTATTTAAAATTTTCGCACTGCCGCATGCGACGGCGAAAACCTTAAATTCCCATACCCGAGAATACATCCAAAATCTGACTACATGTCATCACTATGCCAACTAACACGACTATCGAGGATTCTAGATCCCATGATTTAGGCGACCTACCCCATATGATTTTCTCAGCAGAAAAAAACAAACACAACAAAAGAGTAACATGACAAAATTAATCAATCAACAAGGAACAGATGGAATCGAATTTCAAGGTAATTATAAAAGACAATTGCGGGAATGGAATTGAGAAGAACGGAACTTGCAGCAAGATCTCCAACGGTCTGTGCATCATCGACTGTCATGACGATAGCTCGTCCTGCTGGTTTCCTCCAGCCTGATGCTGATACTGCACAAATCTCTGCTGCTGATGCTGCATGAATCGCTGCTACTGAGAGAAACCAAAAATAAAAGGAAAAGTCTCTGTACAGACGGAGGTGCACCTCCAATGTAGCAGAAACGCCAACCTGAGTTAGCACAACAGAAGCTGCGGTCTCGAGGCCCTGATGAACAGGACGAGAGGTGGCCAGCCTCTCGATAGTATCCCCCGAACCAAAGCGATGAGATCGTGTCTTCATAACCATCATGAAGACAGATTAAAATAAAAAGCAATTTCTGAGAATGAAGCAAAAATTCAAAGGAGAACAGTTTATATTCAAGGGAAGTCAATAAGCAACAATTTTAGACAAAAGGAATCGGATTAAGAGTTTTTCCTAATGTGATTGAGTACCTCCAAAAATATCTTAATCCTACTGCAGGCTGTAGTGATACTCTAGTTCGAATACCACTACATAAACTCGACCTGCATGGGCCACCACTAAAAACGTGTCACGACCCGCACCCACTGTTTGGGTACGAGAACGTAACAACGCCCAGCCTACGCCGCAGTGTCGGCGGTAGAACGCTGTCCTAGGTCACATCATCTAACAATATAATGCTAAGCAGATACAGTCTCAATCACATCTAAGGTAGAGCATGATAAAGATAAATAAACATAAAATCCAAAGAGATACAGGAGATAGAAGTCTAAGTGTCTAAGATACAAAAACCCAGAAATATACCTCAACTCAAATACAATAATCCATAAAGTAAATACAACTCCAGACAAATGAAATAACTATCTAAACAACCTCTAGTGTGTCTCCTCTAGGCTAGCAGGCAACCTCCAAGCTATCTGTAAAATTTATCAACAGGTCCAGTCAGGACAGGAACGAGCACATCTCATCTAGAAAACCCAAGTAAATGACAGAGAACTATAAAACAGTTATAGGCAGTTGTATTGATGAAAATGGCAGTTTATATTCAGGTGATGGTAAGAAAGACAGATAAGGTGCAAGAAAAGTAAATAACTAAACAAGAGAAGAATCATAGCAATGAAGTCTGTAAAAATAGAACTAGCTAAACCAGGATAATATGATATAAAGTCCAGACAGCAATGTAGACCAGTGTAACTCCAAATGTAAGTCCAGTACAAGATGAATCTAATACAAGATGAATCCAGTAAGGGACGATTCCAGTTATAGTGATCAATGATTCCAGGGTGAGTCCAACCTATACTCTAACAGTGTATTTTAAAATACCGAGTTCGACATGTAAACGGCTGTGGGTAATCAGGCACACCTCTCATTGATCAGGCGAGAGATGGCTATGCTTCAAGTAGATTCCAGTTGGAGATTCCAGATTGGGGTATGTCTACATGTCTTACTCTAGTATTTTCCCTCCCAGTAAGTGAATCCAGAATTTCGACACAGTAATTCAAGATGAGTCCAGCCAAAATATAATGATACCAGTAAATGATTCCAGTAAATAATTCCAATTAATAATTCCAGTTAAATGATTCCAGTTGGTGATTCCAGTAATAAAGATAATACCAGTAATAGAGGCCAGAAAATAAAGTGTGTCGTATACATGAATCCAGAATATCCACACGTGTTGTAACAGAGAATCGCATACAACTAACTAAAACTGAAGTACAGTAATTGACAAGTAAATGAGAGAACTATCAGAGAATGTACTCGCCTGATATCTGAATGTCCAAGATAAAGATACTGTCCGAGGAGAGGTGTCTGACTCCTAATTAGAACAGCACAAGTCACAACATGTCCAGAAGGGTAATATAAAGCACTACAATGCATTCTACATGAATCTAGGTCAAACTAGGCCAAAGTCAACCCTTGGTCAACTCTGGTCAACTGTACTAGTCAAACTAGGTCAAACTAGGTCATGACCTAACCCAGCAAGTCTTACTAGGCCTAACCAAGACTATCCTAGCAAGCACACATCAATACAAGGCTATACAAGCCAACATACACCCAACTCTATATAGCATGCAATTATTCAATACTCAAATAGGCAAGAATTCACATTGGATATACACTAGGTAATCTATTACTTTAAGCTATATATGTCTACACATATATACACATGTATATATTGGTATTCAACATTAGGTCTATAATCATGGCATTTCAAATGGTTATATAAACTTATATATTACAACACAATATGCTAACATATATATAATATACATACATAGCTAAGTTAACTGTATTCATAAATACTTATTTAAGAGGCTATGTGTGTGTATGTGAACATGGCAGAAGAGAAAGTGAGGGTTAAATGGGCATACATAGTGTATACATATCAAAGAGTGTCAAGGTGTAAGTGAACAATGTGTCAAGTGTGATAGTGTCAACATAGTGTAAGAGGGTACATGAGGTAATTGTAGGCCTCAAAAATGAAAGTCACGCTGAGTTGATCAGAACAAGTCACACAGAGTGATCCAAGAAGCAGCACAAAAGATACGCTAAGTTCTGCCTGGCCATCTCCTTTAGAAGTCACGCAGAGACAGCTCAGCCATACGTCAGAATCATAATGACTGACAACACAACAGTCGAGAAACGTCTCCTCGTATGCCACGTATGCACAGAATTCGAGAGATCATCGCCGTCTTTTGCGTGATTTTCGAAATCTTCCTTAGCAAGACTCACTCTTCACCAAGTTGGCGTGACTTTGGGTCTTATCTTCATTTAATGCGGCTGACAATATAATCAATGTCAGAGATTCTGTGTCAGACGAAGCGTGCCAAATCAAGACAGCTGGCGGTTTGCGTGGATTCTGAACCTTCTCCTTCCTCAAGTTTGCGTGGATTTTTGAGTTATTCTTCTCAAAGCCTGCGTGAATTCTGAAGTATTCTTCTTCAAAGCTTGCGTGGATTTCGCCTTCAACGAGTCTGCGTCAACGAAACTGCGTGGATTTTTTGCCTTCAGCAAGACAGCATGGATTTCATTTCAACTGGAGTACGTGGCAGCCATGCCACCGATCTCTCTCTCGCGTGCCCAGTAACTTGCACACGACTCATGCACTAATGCCATGTGTCCAACAGTTACGGGCCACGTCCAGTAACTACTCACTAACCCTGCGTATATTTAGAGTCTGCGTGACTTTTCAAATGCACTAATGGTGAGGTAGTTATCTTTTCAGTTACTGTTTTGACTCTATAAATAGAGTTCTTTTTTTATTCATTGTACAGATACATTGATATCTACTGTCAAAATTTTGAGAGCTTTTCTTCTTCGCATAGTCTAAGGGATAAAGCGATCGTCTTCTAGATCGGATTCCTACAGTTGTAATTTTCCCAGATACACAACAAATAAAGAGAATTTCTTTATGGAAAACAAATTGGCGACTCTGCTGGGGAAAAACCATCTCCTCTTCTGAGATGGTAATAACTCAATGCGACACTTCGTCTATCGGCTCGACGAAGAAGGTGATGACGATCAAATTCGATCAACTCGCCTATGAAGAAATGCAGCGTGCTAAGGGTGGCAAGCCCATTCCAGCCTCCATTATCACTGCCAAGTCAAAGGGACACTCTGTCTATGTCCTTAAGAATCAGTTGGCAGTCAATGGTGAAGTCTCTGCCACAGTGTCTACTCCTAACACTGGCAAGAACTCCACTGCAAGCACGCACACTCTTGTGCGCTCGAAGATGACAGTAACTAAAAGTCACGTTGACAGTACTGGCTCTTTAGCCGAATCTGTTCCAGCGTGCAAATTTAATTCTAAAAGTCACGCTGACAGTACTGGCTCTTTAGCCGAATCTGTTCCAGTGTGCAAATTCAATTCTAAAAGTCACGCTGACAGTACTGGCTCTTTAGCCAAATCTGTTCCAGTGTGCAAATTCAACTCTAAAAGTCACGCTGATAGTACTGGCTCCTTAGCCAAATCTATTTCAGTGTGCAATCCCACATTCAAAAGTCACGCTGACAGTATTGGCTCCTTAGCCAAATCTGTTCCAGCGTGTAATTCTAAAATCAAAAGTCACGCTAACAACTCTGGTTCTTTAACCAAGTCTGTTTCAGCGTGTATTTCATCAGAGAAGAATAACTCCTTAGTTATCTCTTCTTCTTCACCGAGTTCTACTAGAACTGGGGGTGGTTTTCCACACAAAGTCCCTTCGAAAAGGAACAACTCTTTAGTTGTTTCTTCTGCTCCTGTAGTTTTTACTCCAGGAACAGCTTTGACTGATACTTTTGTTAGTCAAAGGAAAGGAGATGGTCTTTTGGCTACTCTTCCTTCTGGACATTCTATGTCTCAACATCTGAATGAGTCTAAGAAGAAACATTCCTTAATGTCTTTTTCTTTGATTTCTTCAAATTGGGCACAGAATCTGTCCATTAAAGAGGGTCTGTTACCAACTCCTAATCAAGGGAGTGGTTTAACTCTTCCTTCTCTGCAAATATCCAGATCAATGGAAGGAAAACTCCATGTTTCCAAAATCAATATGTTACCTTCTACTGATTTAAGAACAAAACTCAGCACTTCTGGTGTTAAGAAACCATACCAATTGGATATGAAGATAAAAGATCCAGATGCAGAGTATACAAGAAATTATGTGGCTCACATTAATCATTCTTTGTATAATCAAGAGCCATCCAGACCCAAGAACAGGAAGTATATTCCTCAATCTTCACAAAAAGATTTACGGAAATATCTTCAACAGAAGAGAAGGAGTAATTCTATATCAAAGGAACATGCTGAATGTGACTTCTATCCAAGAGTCATAATTCAGTGCAGATGTGAATCAACAGTTCAAGACCATGGTGATCATGCTGAATGTGACTTCCAGCCAAGAGTCACAATGCAATGCAGATGTCAAAATAAACGACAGTCTGTCTTTAATAGGATTCAGTATGAACCTATGCCTGATGAAGATGAGCCTTTGTTTGCCTCTGTCAACATGACTTCTCGGGACACCGGGGGTAGAGTTGATAGTCCAGATAGAGTATATAAAAACACCAGAGCAAGAGTCCTGGCTTCTAGTCAAAGAAATTTGATCCCTGAAATTGACTCTGAATTTTTTGGAGAATCTAACTTCCCACCTCTTCCTACTGGGGGTAATTCTCCTATAGTTGACTTTGATACACGAAGCAATGATTCAGAGCATATTACATCTACTAGTTCATCAATAATCCCTCATGCAGTCACGACTTACATGGTTGATGGGAATACTGATGAACCCTCTTCTTCCCTGACTCCTCAAGATCAAAGAATTGCTTCTTTGGAACAGCAAATGAAGTCTATGACTGACACAATGAAGTCAATGTATGAACTCATGACAGCTCAGTTGCAAAATCGACAGACTGTATCAGATGCCATACCAGTTGATACTGATATAAGTCCAATACAAGTTCCTCCAGCAGTACAATCCAATACTCCTGGACCTGCTCAACCAAATCCTAGTCTCTCTGGAGCTGGGGGTAGTGCTTACAATGCTGTTCCTCCTCCTAACTATTCTCTACAAGCCACAACTCCACAATCTTCGGGAGTTGTCTCTGAAGAATTGAAAAATCTCAAAACTCAATTCGAGGCATTCAAACAGAAGGATGGTTTACAAAGGTTAGGCATCAAGCAGCCTTATCCGATAGAATGGAAGCAAGTATCATATCCTCCTAAATACAAGCCTCCTACTATCTCATTCTATGATGGAACCACTTCTCCAAGTCAGTTTATCAATCACTTTGAAGTGATGACTGATCAACTACAACCAAGTGATGCCCTCCTTACTCGGGTATTTATTAGATGTCTCAAGGGAACGGCTTATGAATGGTATAGAAGTCTCCCAGATGGGAGTATTACCTCATTTGCTGGTTTCAAACAGATGTTTCTTGAAAGGTTCTATGAAGGGCTTAATGACATGACTATGTCTGCTCTTATTAGAATCAAGCAGAAAAATAATGAATCTACAGAGGAATACATTGAACGGTTTCGAAGAGAAGCTCTGAAGATGCCTCTTGGAACTCCTGATGCTGTCACCATTGACACGTGCAAATCAAACTTGTTGCCAATCATCAGTATGTGGACAGGGTCCACTCAATTTCAAGATTGGCCTTCCTTCATAGTCAGTGCTAAAGCTGCAGAAATCAGTGCTGAAACCTTCAAAGATTTAGGAGTGCAGATGACTCCTAAAGAAACAGGACAAGGGGCTAACAATAAAAATAATGCTCGCAAAGGAAAAGAAACTCTAGAAGTTAATCTTCAGAGCAAAGATGCATCGAATGTTCAAACTCCTGCCTCTACGACTCAACAATCAAGAACACCTCGCCCCAGAGAAGAATATTCTTTTGATGACGACGATGTCCTTGGTATCTTTGAATGTCTGCTGAAAGGTAATAAAATATAATTACCAGAGATCAAGAAACCTGATGAAGCTGGTAAGACAGATCATCCTAAATACTGTCCATATCACAGAATATTGGGTCATACAATTTGTACATGTTATGTATTGAAAGGAAAGATCCAAGAAATGATTAAATCTGGAGCTATCTCTCTTACTCCAAAAGAGAAGACCGTCACCTCCAACGTCGTCTCTATGCAATTTGGAAATTTCCCTCCTCAACTCCTTGAAAGTAGGATTATTCCTATTCCCAAGGCAACTCTTGACATAGTGAATCTTCTTCCTCCACAGTCTGAAGGATTAGTGCCAATCACTTTCCGATCTAGAAGACGATCATCAAAAATATGGGCTATGACTTCAGGACTGGCCTTAATAATGGAAAAGGAAGAAAAATGCCTGTCCGGATTCCTCCTTTGAAATATGGAAGGACGAAATACGGATTGGGTTATACTGCTCCTACTCCTTTCATCAACATTATCCATGAAGATCTTGAGTCTGACAAAGATAAGAGATCTGATTCTTCTAGTACCACTTCTTGGGATTCCGATACGAGTATCGGTGACTTCTATTGCAACCTTCTGTCTTCTAACATGGTTTCCATTGACCATTCTGAAGAAAGTGATGAAGACGAAGAAGAGTTTGAAATCTCACCTGAATCAGAACAGTGGGCCCAAAGATTAGATAATCAATGGGTTCCGTTTCGAGCAAAAAGAACCTCCGACTGAAGATAAACTTGTTCAAATAGATGTTGGTGAAGAGGGGTCTCCCAAACCAATATTCATCAGTGAAAGTCTTTCAGAAACTGATAAGAAAGACATGATCAAACTCATTCGTGATTACATTGATGTCTTTGCTTGGAGTTATGAAGATATGCCAGGGCTTGATCCTCAAATTGCAACTCACAAGCTCAACATCTTGCCGAATGCTAAACCGATCAAACAACAACAGCGACGATTTCGTCCGGACATCATGGATGCAATTGAAGCT
Organism: Iris pallida; assembly: GCA_029216955.1. Taxonomy (NCBI): domain Eukaryota; kingdom Viridiplantae; phylum Streptophyta; class Magnoliopsida; order Asparagales; family Iridaceae; genus Iris; species Iris pallida. The sequence continues at coordinate 25,117,479 of JANAVB010044218.1, forward strand.
GAAGTCAATAAACTTATTACATCTGGGTTTATTAGAGAGGAACAACATCCCGATTGGGTGGCTAATATTGTTCATGTTCTTAAAAAGACTGGCAAGATCAGAGTATGCATAGACTTTCGTGATCTCAATGCGGCATGTCCTAAAGACGAATTCCCTCTACCAATCACTGATGTCATGGTTGATAATACCTATGGATTCGAACGAATGTCATTCATGGACGGGTATTCTGGGTATAATCAGATCAAAATGTTCCCAGAAGACGAGAAGCACACTTCTTTCAGAACGCCGATTGGTACATACTGCTATACAGTTATACCATTCGGTCTCAAGAATGCAGGAGCAACTTATCAACGAGCTATGAGTACTATATTCCGTGAACATTTACGGAAAACAGTCGAATGCTATGTTGATGATATTACAGTCAAAAGTCGACAAAAGGAGGATCATATCCAAGATTTGAAGACTATATTTGATCTAATGCGTAAGCATCAATTAAAGATGAACCCTACTAAGTCCTTCTTAGGCGTCTCTAGTGGTAAATTTCTCGGCTTCGTCATTACCTCTAAAGGTATACACGTGGATCCCGAGAAGATCAAAGCCATCCAAGAGATGCGTCCTCCACGCACCTTAAAAGAGCTACGAGGATTTCAAGGAAGAATTGCTTATATCAGGAGATTTATCTCTAATTTATCAGGACGCTGCAGACCATTCAACAAACTTATGAAGAAAGGTGTCTCTTTTGTCTGGAATGATGAATGTCAGAAAGCATTCGATGATATAAAACAATATCTGATGAGCCCTCCAGTATTAGTACCTTCCGTCTCAGGAATACCGTTCCTCCTCTATACTCGAGCAATGAGTCATTCATTGGGTGCATTACTCGCTCAAAAGAATCAAAATGGCCATGAACAGGCCATTTATTATCTCAGCCGCACTATGACCGGAGCTGAACCTCGATATTCACCAGTTGAAAAAGAATGTCTAGCCTTGATGTTTGTTGTCCAAAAGACACGTCATTATATCATTGGCGAGACTATTCATGTCATCTCCAGGATCAATCCTATACGGATCATGATGAAGAAACCCAGTATTTTGAATTCTCGATTGGCTAACTGGGGAATCCTACTTGCTCAGTATGATATGCACTATATTCCTCAGAAATCAGTCAAGGGACAAGCTTTAGCTGATTTTCTGGCTGCTCACTCAATTCCAGAAAATTCAAAACTCTATGATAAAATCCCAGATGAAGTCCTAGATTCAAATCAAATTGCTGAAGAAGATCCTACTTGGCGTCTATTCTTTGATGAAGCGTCAAGAATTGGTCCTAATGGCGATATTGTTGCTGGAGTTAGAATTGTTCTTGTATCGCCAGAAGGTCTTGCCATCCAAAGAGCTTATTCTCTCGATCAGCCGTGTTCAAACAATGTAGCTGAGTACAACGCATTGCTTATTGGTCTTCAACTCGCTAAACATCTGAATATTCAACATTTGGAGGCGTATGGAGACTCTAAACTTATTGTCAATCAGATCAGGGGTACTTATGAAGTTCGCCATCAAGATCTGGTTCCTTATCATAGAGTGGCCATATCTATGGCCTCATCATTTAAGGAATTCTTCATTGAACATGTTAAGCGAGCATGTAACACAGAAGCTGATGCCCTTACTAATCTTGTAGCGGTGCTGGCTATCCCAATCAAACAGCAACAAATGATCGTTGTTCGTAATCGAGAATTATTTTATCTTGAAAATAACCTGACTCTAGGACTTCTAGTTGACATTGAAGAATCAACATCTCATGACGTCAACATAACAAGAGGATTTGGATTTAGTCGTAAATCGATATCATCTTCATCCGATTCCAGCATGGAATTCATCTTCAGTAACTCGACTGAGAATCAGAATACGGATAAAGATTGGAGACTTCCTTTCTTAGATCTTGTATTGTATGATATTCTTCCGGATGATCCGAGTGAGGCAGCATCTATCAGACGACGATCACTCAGATTCTATTACAATCATACAACAAAGACCTTATATCGTCGAGCTTATGATGGTTTACTCCTTCGGTGCATTGCCGGTAATGAAGCCCAACAAGTTATTCGTGAAGCACATGATGGAATTTGTGGAGCGCATCAACCTGGGCCAAAACTTCAAGACCGTATTCGACGGATGGGATATTATTGGCCAACTATGGTATCAGATACCATTGAATATACAAGGAAATGCAAAGCTTGCCAAATCCATGCGGATTTTATACATCAACCTTCGGAATTTCTACATCCGACGGCAGCATCATGGCCCTTCGAAGCTTGGGGCATGGACATTGTCGGCCCGATCAATCCTCCATCATCTAAAGGTCATCAATTCATTCTCGCAATAACCGATTACTTCTCCAAATGGGCCGAAGCTATTCCTTTATCTGAAGTTAAGACGTCTAATGTCATCAGCTTTATTAAGCACCACGTCATCTACAGATTTGGTGTTCCTCGACGCATTGTTCATGATAACGGACCACAGTTCGTCAGCCAGAAATTTACTCGATTCTGTGACGATCACCGGATCAATAATGTTGCTTCTACCGCATATAATCCAGCAGCTAACGGATTGGCAGAAGCTTTCAACAAGACTATCATCAAACTCCTAAAGAAGTTTGTCTCCACTAACAAACGTAATTGGAGTGACAAGCTCGGGGAATGCTTGTGGGCTTATCGCACTACAGTCCGTAATGCTACTAAGTGTACACCTTTCTCTCTGGTGTACGGATCTGAGGCTGTTCTCCCATTAGAGATTCAAATTCCTTCTTTAAGGATAGCAATCGCTAATGAACTCACTGCCGAAAATAATGATCGTCTTCGACTTCAAGAATTGGAGGCTCTGGATGAAAAACGGTTATCTGCTCAACAGAATATTGAATTCTATCAAGCTAGAATTTCAAGGGCTTTTAACAAGAAAGTCAGAATTCGAACATTTCAGAAAGGAGAACTTGTGCTTACTGTCAGACGCCCGATGACTATGACACACATGAATAAGGGCAAGTTTGATGCAAAATGGGAAGGTCCATTCATTGTCAATAAGATCTTTTCTAATGGGGCTTATCAACTCACTACTCTAGATGGTAAAGCCACTATGATGCCCATCAACGGCAAATTCTTGAAGAAGTACTACGTCTGATATTTCTATCAAGATTGTCCTCCCATCACTCTCCAGCTGTTTCATTGTTCTTTCCGAAGAATCATTCTGATATCTATTATCCCCAGTGAAGATAAGTATTCTACTTTGTGTCGTTTTCTCAACAAATTTGATATCCAGAAAATCATGTCCACATTACCTCTGAATTTTCTATCTCAATATCATATTTATGAAAATGATATTTAGTCTTTCTGATTTCTGAGTCAAAAGATCAATGAATAAAGGCAAATATAAAGTGGGAAGGATATATCGTAAACAAAGTTTCCTTAAACGGAGTTTATTTGAGACAAATTCCTCAAGAAAAAAGAGTACATCATCATGGAAGATCACTGTAATCCCTTTCATATTTGGGACGAGGACCACATACATAATCAGCAAAAGAATTGAGTACATCTTTTTCTGACCGCACCAAGAATTAACAGGCAGCCAGCCTCATTGCTTCTTCTTCTTCGGTTTCTCCTGGTTCGACCCGGAAGTCTAGGATATCTTTCGGCGGCTTGGGAGTAGACGAGCTTTCGCCCATTTCCTTCTTCTACGGAGGTGGATGTTTTTTAACACCTTCAGTAGCTTCGGGGGCGGCTTCAGCCTTCTTTATATTCTCTTCAAAAGATATTGTGGATAAAATGCGATCCTTCTACTCAAATATATGCTCTATTTATAGGCATATGGTTACAAGGATCGAAGGGATGTATTCTTTCCCGATATTCAGTTCATCCATTCATTTCTCACATTCATCCGACGTTTCACATGTTCATTAATACTTGACGGTTCGTCCGTTCATTTATTGCATTCACTCGACAGTTCATCTGTTCATCATTTCTTAATGGTTCATCCGTTCATAATCTTCTATCAGTTCATTAAGTGGGGATTCGTTATTTATCATGTTTTCATAACCTCTGAATCAATTCCGAATCTGCTTACTCATTTGTCATGTTTTGACCTCTGTATAGAAATCAATCTATTTTCTTTCGAGTTCCTATATATTATCATGTCCATAATACCTCTGATAATATCATATACTCTAAAAACAGAAAAGATGATTTTATTATCTATCATGTCCACAATTCATCCACAAATACAAATCATTGAGCATAGAAGAACATTGTCCACAGCATCCATATCACCAATGCCAGTTCTGAAGAAGGTTTTCAGCCAAAATTCTGCAAGAAACAGTAAAGAAAAATCAGTCAACAGAAACTGGCCAAGCAAAGACAGATGTATTCTGTTCATTTCAGGAAGATGAATTTGTCCTTAGCAAACAAAAAAAAATTCGATACGTGTATATTGAACTTACCGCTGAATTTGCTGCTAAGGATTGACAGATCCATATCTGGTAGCGTGCACAGAGATTTGACATTAGACAACATGGCTTTCCTATTTCCTTCTTATAGAAAATTCATTCTCAGAAGAGAGGAAGAAGAATGGGAAGATGAGTTTGCGTGGAGTTCATCCATCTATTTAAAGGGTCAAGTGCAGGTCTATTCTTGGAAAAGATCCGCATAAATAGCGCTCGTAAATTGTGGAATGAGTGTCACGTGTACTTCGGGAGACCGTGCAACATTGGAAACAGTCAAAGAGTGCTAATTAATCTTCTTCATTAAAAGGCGATGCAATAGAGTCTCGAGCATTTCACGCTTCTCCATAAGGTTCCGCCCATCAGAAGAAGACGAGCCATCCAATCTAAAGTAGCTCAAAAGGTTCTTGGCTAACTGCGTGGCATCGTCCTTGAGCTCAATGACGACAGGTTCGGGTTCTTTACCCCCAAAAGTGGGGTCACCATAGGAACAAAAGCCCAACTTGCGTGCTTCCTCTTCAGCTGCTTCCTTTGGGGTCATATTTTCGAGAGATGAAGTTAAAACTGAGAATCACTCCCTGTTTATATAACAGATCTCGTCGACAGTTCATATTCCACCATAAATTGGACGCAATCAGTCTCGGAGAACGAAGAGTCATTATGACATTTAATAAGTTCATTTGGATGTTTTCAAAGAACTTCGAAGTCTTTTCGACTTCCGAAAAATTTTGGAGTCATCTCAGCGTGACTTTAACTCATTTTTATCATCTTTATTTTCAAAGTATTTCGAAAATATTTTATCATTTTTCGAAAACTTTGAAGGAGGTTTTGTAGGCCTCAAAAATGAAAGTCACGCTGAGTTGATCAGAACAAGTCACACAGAGTGATCCAAGAAGTAGCACAAAAGATACGCTAAGTTCTGCCTGGCCATCTCCTTTAGAAGTCACGCAGAGATAGCTCAGCCATACGTCAAAATCATAATGACTGACAACACAACAGTCGAGAAACGTCTCCTCGTATGCCACGTATGCACAGAATTCGAGAGATCATCGCCGTCTTTTGCGTGATTTTCGAAATCTTCCTTAGCAAGACTCACTCTTCACCAAGTTGGCGTGACTTTGGGTCTTATCTTCATTTAATGCGGCTGACAATATAATCAATGTCAGAGATTCTGTGTCAGACGAAGCGTGCCAAATCAAGACAGCTGGCGGTTTGCGTGGATTCTGAACCTTCTCCTTCCTCAAGTTTGCGTGGATTTTTGAGTTATTCTTCTCAAAGCCTGCGTGAATTCTGAAGTATTCTTCTTCAAAGCTTGCGTGGATTTCGCCTTCAACGAGTCTGCGTCAACGAAACTGCGTGGATTTTTTGCCTTCAGCAAGACAGCGTGGATTTCATTTCAACTGGAGTACGTGGCAGCCATGCCACCGATCTCTCTCTCGCGTGCCCAGTAACTTGCACACGACTCATGCACTAATGCCATGTGTCCAACAGTTACGGGCCACGTCCAGTAACTACTCACTAACCCTGCGTGTATTTAGAGTCTGCATGACTTTTCAAATGCACTAATGGTGAGGTAGTTATCTTTTCAGTTACTGTTTTGACTCTATAAATAGAGTTCTTTTTTTTATTCATTGTACAGATACATTAATATCTACTGTCAAAATTTTAAGAGCTTTTCTTCTTCGCATAGTCTAAGGGATAAAGCGATCGTCTTCTAGATCGGATTCTTACAGTTGTAATTTTCCCAGATACACAACAAATAAAGAAAATTTCTTTATGGAAAACAGTAATATAGGATTTGTGTTAACATAGAATATTACATCTATTATTATATTACATTCATGCTTGCATTCATTCATCATTCATTTATTCTCTTGCACTACTATATGCACCATACATTACATACTATGGAACCTACATATTCATTACAAGCCATACTTATACATGCCTATATTAGATAGGATACTTACACCTCATACATCATTTAATTAAATATTTACTCATGCTTGTATTCTCTATTTAATTACATAATGTATATACATTAACATGTGTTAAAATCAAATAGAATATTATATTACACACAAGGGTGCACAAAATGTATATGCAGAATAGTAACTCCTACTAATAATCAATACTGTACCATCTCAGCATGAAATAAAATCTAGGATCAAAGTATGTTATAGATCTATGTGTTAGCTTTCCGAAACTTCAAACGGATCGCGTTTTCGTTTCCGGAAACTCCCGGAATCGCGAAAACACTGAGAACGCGTTTGTCTTTCGTACAGCTGACACTCAAATAATTCTTCAGAAAGTTACAAAAAGAATTAGGCCTATTATTACATGTTCTTGGAAAGCTAACTTCAATACGCTTCTTTTAAAAAAAACGGAAGATTAAACCGAACTTTGAGCTAGAAGTTATGACATTTCTAAGTTAGGGCTGAAATTAAAAACGTGGATAAAAATCATGACGGATTTAGATAGTTTGAGCCAAAAGAATACACAATATATATCCTAATTATCCACAACAATAATAGCAATAATAATATGAGGAACCACACTCACAAACTTGATTATATAATCATCATGAACCATTTATTACATATATAAATATAGATACACTCTCATTACAATATATATATATATAAATCTATATATGTAACATGAACACATCCACAACACAAAGAACACTCCTATGACCTCCAAATGGACACAAAATAGACACAAATGGAGATACAACCATGGGGATCATTCCTATGGGTTTAAAATAGACCTATATGCATGAGAAAATGAAAAGGAGAAGGGATTTATACCTCCCGGTAGATCGAATCGAAGAAAAGCCTTCCCGGAGCGACACCGACACGTATAGATTCCAAAAGGACACGAACGAGCTTCGAATCCTCCCAAACTTGGGTAGCTTCCTCCTTGGCTAGAATGGAGAAGGAAAGAAGAAAATTTGGTGGCAAAATGGAAGGATTTGGTGGAGAAATAGAAGGATTTGGTAGAGAAATTGCTAGGAATTGCTCTCTAGAAATTTGGGGAAGAACAAGAGAGAGTGTGTGGATGAGAATAATGAAATGAACTTGAGCCTATCCTCTCCCAAAGTGGCTGGCCATATGGGGCTATTTGTCCTATTATGGTAAGGTCCAAAATGTCCCCACTAACCTATTCTATGAGTATTAGGAAAGGGCTAATTGGTTGGGGCTAAATTAGTCTAGTCTAACCTCTAACTAAAATATTTCTATCATGTGGACTAAAATTAATATCATGTGGGCCATGCTTAACTAGTGTGTGGGTCCCACTAGAGTCAAACTACCCCCGGGTCCCCGTTTCAAGTCGGATTGAGCTGAAATTCGAACCCGACTCAAATAATTCCAAAATAATATCATAAATAATAAAATAAATTTCAAATATATTTTAAAAATACAAAATGACAAAATACCCCTGTTCCTGAAAATTGGGGGTGACAAATTCCTCGAAATTAAAACCAAACAATAGTAAAATGTCAAAATCACAAGTCATAATTTTAAATAGTTTAAAAATGATTAAAAATTACCAAAAATCATAATATAAAATAATAATCAATAAATAATAATTATAATTACAAAATTTCAAAATTACCTTCATCTGGAAAACTGGGTGTTGCAGAATTTAATATATTTTATTAGGAATTTAAATGATTTATTGTGAATGGTTGGATTTAAATATTATTTTAACTAATTTTCATGTGGTCTAGATTTGCCTAACCTGGTTTGACCTAACCTAGATTAGTCCTAGTTAGTCATGGTTAGACTAAGTTAGATTGAGATTGGTCATGGTTAGTCATGGCTAGTCATGATTTGTGATTTGATTAGTTATTAGTCATATTGATTAGTTAAGACTAGTGATGGGCTACCTAGGTTTCATCTAGCCATTGAATTATCTAGAATGATGGAGGACCCATAGATCAACCCTAGCCCTAGATTTTAGGGCAGCCACCTTGGGATTTTCCCCTATTTAATCCCTCCCAAATCCTTGCCTCCTTGTTCATTCTCTCCCTCCTCAAGAACAAGGTGAGCTCAACTTCCTTTTTCCATAACTTCTCCATTCCTCATCCTTTTTCAACCAAACTTCTTGCATTATGACCTAACCACCACCTTCTTGCTGTCCATGGAGGTAGAGTGCAGATTTGGGGAGTCTACAGTGCTCGAGCTACAGTAGAAGAGGACTGCACTTGACAGTTTTTTGAGCTCGAGACACCCATTGGTAATTCCTTCATCCTCCATTTAAACTATTGGTTTATCATCATGGCTGCATAGCCCTAGGTCCCCTCTAGCCTCGGGTAGGAGCTGACCCCAATTTGTGTCGGATACGTGTCCGTATCAGACACGTATCAATAGGATTACCTAGGTATTCGACCTAATGCCTCAATAGGTTTTCCTTTGCTATTTTTCGATTGTGTTTGAATAGATAATTGAGTTTTTGTGTCGCTTATATGATTCTTATGTTCTGAACATGTTTTGTGTCGTGTCGGGGTCGTACTGGACCCGCGGACACGCTCCCGCGCGCACGTGGTTGGCTACCCTGCTACCTGTGTGTCCGTGCGGCTATTATAGGACTCGTGGACACTTGATTTTGGACACGAAGCTAGGGGCAATGACTGACATGAGTCCCTCCAAAGCTGAGATGTTCTTGTGACGTGTCGGACACGTATTTGGCAGGTGCACGTGCAATGGACTGTGCGGTTCAGTGCACTGAGCTTGGGTTCTGTTTAATTCAATTTTTAATGCTTTTAATTTAAGTTTTAATTGATGATTTAGATCCTAACATGTTATATAATGTGTGTAGAATTAGTTTACATGATTAAGTTAGTTCTTTATGTGGAAATGTGGGTTTCGAATGATTGGAGTATGTCATGGCTGATACTAATTTCCTGATACTGTTTTCAAATTCCTGGAGATTAAATTCCTGCTATTTAAATGTTTCTTCACTGTAAAATCACCCCCCCTACATTCGTGTTGATCCACATTGTTGAGCTTTAACATTTCAAAATTTGTTTTTGTTTGTTAATGGCCTTTTTGGCCATTGAGTTGATTCAAATGATAACTGTCAACATTGTTTTCAAATGTCTTTCCAAATTGTATTAAAATGGAAACCTGAGAATGAGTTAATTCACTGTGTTATGTTCTTCAGCTATTATGATCCCTACATGTTATCTAAGTCTTTTAAATTCAAGTATAGGCTTTGGTTTGGGGAAGGGAATAGTAGTTGTGGTTTCATTTCGAATTTTTTTGAACTAGGATTTGTGTTCCCAGTTATGAAACCTGGGACTCCATTTGTTAACTGAAATTTTATATGGGCTATTGATAATTAGTTGTTTTCAAACTGCTATTTATCTGTCAAATGAATCCCTAAGATGTGGACCTGTGGTCTGAATCTGAGGATCCAGATTTATGAAGGTTATTTTGTTTCAGTTAAACAAATCTGAGAATTGGTTTCCTCTCATTCCCTTTAAACTGATCTTGAATAATCTTCTTTTTATGTGAAATTTTTATACATTACAGGAAACTGGGTTTGAATGTAACTCCTATTCATTGAATGTTAATTTGATTTCTTTTCCTATTCCCTGATTACTGTTTTTTTTTAAAATTTCCTAAACTATGATTTGTTTTCATATGAACTGTCAACTGAGATTCTTTTGGTTAGAACCTGAGAATGGTTTCAATACCAGAATTTTGTTTTGCTAATAAACTGTATTGTAATGGTTGAATCCAAAAAACTGAGATTACCTCATTCAATTTTGAACTGAGATTCATTTGATAATCAAACCTGAGATTTCGAATGACAATCTTCCCTTGGTAGAACTGTTATTGGTGAATGGGATATTGTATAGGTTGTCAACTGTTAGCTATTAACCTGAGTTTAGCTCTTCCTTATACTGTAAATGAAGGTTGGTTGAATGTTTAAATATGTTGAACTTTAGCTAACTGTTAAAGAATCTGAGAAGTTGTGAACTGTTGTGTAGTGTAAAATCTGGAATTTCAAGTTAAAGGACTGGTTGCACTGTTAACTGAGATTGTTGAATTCCCATTCCCTTCACTGTTTTCCTTCCATTCCATTTAATGTTGTGTTTTTCTTTCCATTACCTGAGATTGGTAGGCTATCTAGAACCTAACTGTTTTCCCTATTTTTGCCACATTGTGTATGTCAATGTTTCTCAAAAACTGAACACACACACCCACAGATTTCTCACTGATTTCCTGTGTAATGTATCACTGTACAGGATCACAGATACACTCACACCCTCACTCTCTAGTCACACACACACACATTGTATACTCATGAGTTTTTCCCCTCTCTCCCTTCCTATGTATGTATATGTGCATTGTGATATATATGTGTCTAAGTTCCTATATATGAGTTGGTTGTATATACACACACATTGCTAAACCACTGGTTGCCCATTCATGAGCACATGGATACCACACACCCTATCCTTTAAGTCCCTGTCATCTACACATTCCTACCTAACATACACACACAAGTTTGTGCATGAAAACACACTAGCCTACACTCATTTCCCTCACACACATACACTAGTATATATATATGTTACTCTCACTCTCACTCTCACTATTTGACACACACTCTTGTATTTAACACACACCCAATTTCCATGATACACACTCTCACACACACACATAGCTTACATGCTAGTTCTTTCCTCTTTTTATATATATATAATATTGAATATGCATGAATAGGATGTGCCTTGATGTGTGGCTTGAGTTGGCTTGTATGGCCTTGTGATTGGTGTGTGATTGCTAGACTAGGCTTGGTTAGGCCTAGTGAGACTTGTTAGACTTGTTTGGGCTAGGACTTGACCTAGTTTGACTAGTGTGGTTGACTAGAGTTGACCAAGTGTCGACTTTAGCCTAGTTTGACCTAGACAGCATGCAGGTGCATTGTACATTTCATATCTCACCCTCTGTATACATCTTGACTTGTGTTGCTCTAACTAGGAGTCAGGTACCTCATCTCGGACAGTACATTTACTTCGGACATTCAGATACGAGGCGAGTACATTCTCTGACCGTTTCATACTTATCTGGATTTACATTCTTGCTCTAGATTACTGTACTTGATGCTGACACGATTGTTATCACGGATTGGTACTATATGGATCTCCTTTTGGGATGTTATCCCCTTGTATTCACTAGATACATATTGTGATGTGCGTTTCACTTCCATATTGTATTTATTGAATACCTATATCCTTGTATACTCCTTGTCCATATTGTACTCTCAGTATCATATGAGTCCCAGGGATAGACCATTGTACTCTATTGTATAACATTGTACAACTATTGTATAATATTGTACATCTATTGTATAATATTGTACACCCATTGTATAACGTTATACACTATTGTGCAAGATAACATAACATGAGTGGATCCTTGTGTATTGATTGGGGAGGGGGAGTAGAATTGGTTATGTACTCAAATCCTATTGTACAATATTGTATAACTATTGTATATGTCTATTGTACACCCACGTACAATGGAGTTACCATTGCATTTTCCTAGCCCGTTTACATAACCAGATTGTACTCTAAAATCACATGTTCCTTACATTTCTTACTTATCATATTTAAATATTTCCTGTTATAAAATCTCTACCGTTTTTTGTATATCTTCTTCTTTCAGCGTTTCATGTACCTTACTCTATTGCATGCTTTATATTTTCTAACATGATATGAACTGCGTGAGATGTTTTGTGCTCGCTCCCGTCCTGACTGGACCTGTTGAAAATTTTACAGAGGATGATGAGGCACCCTGCACCCTTACTTGGAGTTGCCTAGTTGACACTCGCGACCTGGACCCCAGGGGAGGTTCAGGCAGCTGCTGAGGACGATACCCTGCTTAGTATAGATAGTTTAGACTGTTTTCCTTTTATGTTTAGTTGTTGTTCTTGATTCAGAGTTTGTATATTGTAGAGATATTGAGACTTGTATTTCATTTCTGTTGTACCTCAGTTGAGGATTTCTTATCTATCTCATCGTGCGACATTTTACCTTAGATTGTGATTGAGTTGTACCTCTGTGTTGGCCTCCTTATGGAGAGTATTCATATTATGTTAGTTATAGTTTATGACCTAGAACAACGTTCTACCGCCGACACTGCGGCGTAGGCTGGGCGCTGTTACGTACTCGTACCCTCACGGTGGGTGCGGGTCGTGACACGTTTTTAGTGGTGGCCCATGCAGGTCGAGTTTATGTAGTGGTATTCGAACTAGAGTATCACTACAGCCTGCAGTAGGATTAGGATATTTTGGAGGTACTCAATCACAATGGTAAAACTCTTAATCAGATTCCTTTTTGTCTAAAATTGTTGATTATTGACTTTCCTTTGAATATAAATTGTCCTCCTTTGAATTTTCGCTTCATTCCCAGAAATTTCTTCTTGTTTTGATCTGTCTTCATGATGGTTACGGAGACACGATCTCATCGTTTCGGTTCGAAGGATACTATCGAGAGGCTGGCCACCTCTCGTCCTGTTCATCAGGGCCTCGAGACCGCAACTTCTGTTGTGCCGACTCAGGTTGGCATTTCTGTTACATTGGAGGTGCACCTCTATCTGTACAGAGATTTTCTCCCGTAATTTTTGACTTCTCTCAGCAGCGGTGATTCATGCAGCATCAGCAGCAGACCAAGGGAAACTAGCAGGGCGAGCTATCGTCAGGACAGTCAAGGATGCACAGGCCGTTGGAGATCTAGTTGCAGGTTCCATTCTTTTGATTTAATTTCCGCAATTGCCTCTTATAGCTGTCTTGAAATTCGATTCTCCCTGTTCCTTGTTGATTTATCAATTTTGTCCTGTTGTTTTTGGTGTTATGTTGATTTTCTTCTGAGATAAATCATATGGGCTAGGTTACCTAAATTATGGGATCTAGAATCTTCGATAGTCGTGATAGTTGGCATAGTAAGGACACGTAGTCAGATTTTGGATGCATTTCTCGGGTATGAGAATTTAAGGTTTTTGTCGTCGCATGCGACAATACGAAAATTTTAAATACCATGAACCTAGAGGTACGTACCTTAGTCAAGGACTCTGTGATTATCGTAGCCCTGCTCACTAGCACGACGAAGATTCTGAGTATCATGATTTTGGACAGACGCATATGACTATCTGACGGTATGTTTGAGACTTTGATTGTGGGGTGTTTGACCTAGAAAGACTACTACCATTTTAATTTCGAGGACGAAATTTTTATAAGGTGGGTAGGATTGTAACACCCAGTTTTCTAAAATGAGGGTAATTTTGAAATTTTAAAATTATAATTATTATTTATTTCATATTATAATTTTTGGTAATTTTTAATTAATTTTAAACTATTTAAAATTATGACTTGTGATTTTAGTGTCTAGCTAGTGTAACCATAGAGATAGCTTGACCTAGAGCCTAGCCATGAGATTAGGGTGTTTCATTTATCATTTTAGCTTAGAGGGTATTTTTTTGTCACTTTTGAATTATTAGAATTTAATATATTTTATTAGGAATTTAAATGATTTATTGTGAATGGTTGGATTTAAATATTATTTTAACTAATTTTCATGTGGTCTAGATTAGCCTAACCTGGTTTGACCCAACCTAGATTAGTCCTAGTTAGTCATGGTTAGACTAAGTTAGATTGAGATTGGTCATGGTTAGTCATGGCTAGTCATGATTTGTGATTTGATTAGTTATTAGTCATATTGATTAGTTAAGACTAGTGATAGGCTACCTAGGTTTCATCTAGCCATTGAATTGTCTAGAATGATGGAGGACCCTTAGATCAACCCTAGCCCTAGATTTTAGGACAGCCACCTTGGGATTTTCCCCTATTTAATCCCTCCCAAATCCTTGCCTCCTTGTTCATTCTCTCCCTCCTCAAGAACAAGGTGAACTCAACTTCCTTTTTCCATAACTTCTCCATTCCTTATCCTTTTTCAACCAAACTTCTTGCATTGTGACCTAACCACCACCTTCTTGCTGTCCATGGAGGTAGAGTGCAGATTTGGGGAGTCTACAGTGCTCGAGCTACAGTAGAAGAGGACTGTACTTGACAGTTTTTTGAGCTCGAGACACCCATTGGTAATTCCTTCATCCTCCATTTAAACTATTGGTTTATCATCATGGCTGCATAGCCCTAGGTCCCCTCTAGCCTCGGGTAGGAGCTGACCCCAATTTGTGTCGGATACGTGTCCGTATCAGACACGTATCAATAGGATTACCTAGGTATTCGACCTAATACCTCAATAGGTTTTTCTTTGCTATTTTTCGATTGTGTTTGAATAGATAATTGAGTTTTTGTGTCGCTTATACGATTCTTATGTTCTGAACATGTTTTGTGTCGTGTCGGGGTCGTACTGGACCCGCGGACACGCTCCCGCGCGCACGTGGTTGGCTGCCCTGCTACCTGTGTGTCCGTGCGGCTATTATAGGACTTGTGGACACTTGATTTTGGACACGAAGCTAGGGGCAATGACTGACATGAGTCCCTCCAAAGCTGAGATGTTCTTGTGACGTGTCGGACACGTATTTGGCAGGTGCACGTGCAATGGACTGTGCGGTTCAGTGCACTGAGCTTGGGTTCTGTTTAATTCGATTTTTAATGCTTTTAATTTAAGTTTTAATTGATGATTTAGATCCTAACATGTTATATAATGTGTGTAGAATTAGTTTACATGATTAAGTTAGTTCTTTATGTGGAAATGTAGGTTTCGAATGATTGGAGTATGTCATGGCTGATACTAATTTCCTGATACTGTTTTCAAATTCCTGGAGATTAAATTCCTGCTATTTAAATGTTTCTTCACTGTAAAATCACCCCCCCTACATTCGTGTTGATCCACATTGTTGAGGTTTAACATTTCAAAATTTGTTTTTGTTTGTTAATGGCCTTTTTGGCCATTGAGTTGATTCAAATGATAACTGTCAACATTGTTTTCAAATGTCTTTCCAAATTGTATTAAAATAGAAACCTGAGAATGAGTTAATTCACTGTGTTATGTTCTTCAGCTATTATGATCCCTACATGTTATCTAAGTCTTTTAAATTCAAGTATAGGCTTTGGTTTGGGGAAGGGAATAGTAGTTGTGGTTTCATTTCAAATTTTTTTTGAACTAGGATTTGTGTTCCCAGTTATGAAACCTGGGACTCCATTTGTTAACTGAAATTTTATATGGGCTATTGATAATTATTTGTTTTCAAACTGCTATTTATCTGTCAAATGAATCCCTGAGATGTGGACCTGTGGTCTGAATCTGAGGATCCAGATTTATGAAGGTTATTTTGTTTCAGTTAAACAAATCTGAGAATTGGTTTCCTCTCATTCCCTTTAAACTGAGCTTAAATAATCTTCTTTTTATGTGAAATTTTTATACATTACAGGAAACTGGGTTTGAATGTAACTCCTATTCATTGAATGTTAAATTGATTTCTTTTCCTATTCCCTGATTACTGTTTTTTTTAAATTTCCTAAACTATGATTTGTTTTCATATGAACTGTCAACTGAGATTCTTTTGGTTAGAACCTGAGAATGGTTTCAATACCAGAATTTTGTTTTACTAATAAACTGTATTGTAATGGTTGAATCCTAAAAACTGAGATTACCTCATTCAATTTTGAACTGAGATTCATTTGATAATCAAACCTGAGATTTCGAATGACAATCTTCCCTTGGTAGAATTGTTATTGGTGAATGGGATATTGTATAGGTTGTCAACTGTTAGCTATTAACCTGAGTTTAGCTCTTCCTTATACTGTAAATGAAGGTTGGTTGAATGTTTAAATATGTTGAACTTTAGCTAACTGTTAAAGAATCTGAGAAGTTGTGAACTGTTATGTAGTGTAAAATCTAGAATTTCAAGTTAAAGGACTGGTTGCACTGTTAACTGAGATTGTTGAATTCCCATTCCCTTCACTGTTTTCCTTCCATTCCATTTAATGTTGTGTTTTTCTTTCCATTACCTGAGATTTGTAGGCTATCTAGAACCTAACTGTTTTCCCTATTTTTGCCACATTGTGTATGTCAATGTTTCTCAAAAACTGAACACACACACCCACAGATTTCTCACTGATTTCCTGTGTAATGTATCACTGTACAGAATCACAGATACACTCACACCCTCACTCTCTAGTCACACACACACACATTGTATACTCATGAGTTTTTCCCCTCTCTCCCTTCCTATGTATGTATATGTGCATTGTGATATATATGTGTCTAAGTTCCTATATATGAGTTGGTTGTATATACACACACATTGTTAAACCACTGGTTGCCCATTCATGAGCACATGGATACCACACACCCTATCCTTTAAGTCCCTGTCATCTACACATTCCTACCTAACATACACACACAAGTTTGTGCATGAAAACACACTAGCCTACACTCATTTCCCTCACACACATACACTAGTATATATATATGTTACTCTCACTCTCATTCTCACTATTTGACACACACTCTTGTATTTAACACACATCCAATTTCCATGATACACACTCTCACACACACATAGCTTACATGCTAGTTCTTTCCTCTTTTTATATATATATAATGTTGAATATGCATGAATAGGATGTGCCTTGATGTGTGGCTTGAGTTGGCTTGTATGGCCTTGTGATTGGTGTGTGATTGCTAGACTAGGCTTAGTTAGGCCTAGTGAGACTTGTTAGACTTGTTTGGGCTAGGACTTGACCTAGTTTGACTAGTGTGGTTGACTAGAGTTGACCAAGTGTCGACTTTAGCCTAGTTTGACCTAGATAGCATGCAGGTGCATTGTACATTTCATATCTCACCCTCTGTATACATCTTGACTTGTGTTGCTCTAACTAGGAGTCAGGTACCTCATCTCGGACAGTACATTTACTTCGGACATTCAGATACGAGGCGAGTACATTCTCTGACCGTTTCATACTTGTCTGGATTTATATTCTTGCTCTAGATTACTGTACTTGATGCTGACACGATTGTTATCACGGATTGGTACTATATGGATCTCATTTTAGGATGTTATTCCCTTGTATTCACTAGATACATATTGTGATGTGCGTTTCACTTCCATATTGTATTTATTGAATACCTATATCCTTGTATACTCCTTGTGCATATTGTACTCTCAGTATCACATGAGTCCCAGGGATAGACCATTGTACTCTATTGTATAACATTGTACAACTATTGTATAACATTGTACATCTATTGTATAATATTGTACACCCATTGTATAACATTGTACACTATTGTGCAAGATAACGTAACATGAGTGGATCATTGTGTATTGATTGGGGAGGGGGAGTAGAATTGGTTATGTACTCAAATCCTATTGTACAACATTGTATAACTATTGTATATGTCTATTGTACACCCACGTACAATGGAGTTACCATTGCATTTTCCTAGCCCGTTTACATAACCAGATTGTACTCTAAAATCACATGTTCCTTACAGTTCTTACTTATCATATTTAGATATTTCCTGTTATAAAATCTCTACTATTTTTCATATATCTTCTTCTTTCAGCGTTTTATGTACCTTACTCTATTGCATGCTTTATATTTCCTAACATGATATGAACTGCGTGAGATATTTTGTGCTCGCTCCCGTCCTGACTGGACCTGTTGAAAATTTTACAGAGGATGATGAGGCACCCTGCACCCTTACTTGGAGTTGCCTAGTTGACACTCGCGACCTGGACCCCAGGGGAGGTTCAGGCAGCTGCTGAGGACGATACCCTGCTTAGTATAGATAGTTTAGACTGTTTTCCTTTTATGTTTAGTTGTTGTTCTTGATTCAGAGTTTGTATATTGTAGAGATATTGAGACTTGTATTTCATTTCTGTTGTACCTCAGTTGAGGATTTCTTATCTATCTCATCGTGCGACATTTTACCTTAGATTATGATTGAGTTGTACCTCTGTGTTGGCCTCCTTATGGAGAGTATTCATATTATGTTAGTTATAGTTCATGACCTAGAACAGCGTTCTACCGCCGACACTGCGGCGTAGGCTGGGCGCTGTTACGTACTCGTACCCTCACGGTGGGTGCGGGTCGTGACACTTTCTCCAATAGATCACTGTCGGTTAATATCTCACCGCAGTATTGGAGAAGTGATCGAATCCTGCAGACTTCATTGTTGTAATCAGTTACACTTTTGAAGTCTTGGAAGCGCAGGTTCAACCAGTCATGACGTGCTTCAGGTAGCCATATGGTCTTCTGGTGGTCGAAGCGCTCTTTCAGAGAGTCTCATAGCGTCTTCGGCGAGGAGATTTCAATAAACTCCGACTTTATGGCGTCAGATAAATGCCTGTGGAATAGAATCATCGCTTTGGCGTTCATTGAGCGAGTGACTTCCACTTCGCGCTCTTTCTCGTTATAGATGACGTTCAAGAGGCCCTGCACATCTAGATGGTTCTGGATGTCTTGCGTCCAGTCCAAGTAGTTCTTGCCATAGGCTTCAAGGATGGGAAAATCAATCTTGATCGACATTTTTCTGCAACAGGAGAAAAAATCTTGATCAGTCAACATATAAAATGACAGGTTTATATGGATTTGGTTCGTATAAGCAACAACAAACAATCGTAAATAAAACAACGGTTTTGAAAAAACGATTTTTGTTTAAAAATTATCTTATATCGATCGATGGGCCGATATAGAGAGGTCAATAAGTTTCTTGCAAAAATGCATAATTATAAATACAATTTGAGCAAAAAATAATATTCGGTCAACCCCTTTCAGTAGCTCTACGTGAATAAGACCAGGCGGAAAAATGAGGGAGGAGGGTCACCGGGAACCACTTAAAAACCAAGCCCCAAGTTCTTTCTGATGTCATACCCAAATAGGTGAGCTTATTCGGAGAGAATTCTTAAAAATTTTGTCAAATGTAAGAATAAATAAGATTTTTCAAGAAATTCACGCTATTTGCGAACTGTGCAAAATAGGTGACAATTTAGTGCGTGCTCAAAATGAGCGTTGCCTTTGAAAAATTATTAACCAAAAAGGTTATTTTTGGGAGGCCCAAATTTGGCGGTGCCAGAATTTGTTTATGTAGCCAAGACAATTTTTTAATTTCCACGTCATTACGCTAAAAAAAACGTACAACATAAATAGACAACAACACACAAAAGAATTGGTGCCTAAGCTAGCGGCACCAAAAAAATGTCAACTATTTTTCCGACGTCTAATGAAGCGACGCCAAAAAAATAGCAAAAAAAAATACAATTTTTACTACCCATCTGTTACAATAATTCACTGTGTAACATAAAGAAAAAAAATGCTACTGAGGTGCTTGTCGGCAGGGCGCAGATGGCACTGAGGTGCTCGCCGGGGCCCTCCAAATCCTTCATTACCAAAAAAATGTTAGCATTTAAATTTTCTTCGTCAACATGAAAAAAAGTTTCTTCAAAAAAAAATTATTTTTTCAGAAAATAACTAACAAATATTTTGTTGGGATAAGTACTATTAAACAAAAAATTTCTGAAATTGTTAGTTTTAAAAAAATTTCAGAAATGTCTTTTACCAAAATATATACAGCAGACTATTTGATAAACACGCCAAAGTATATTTTGATAAAAAAAAATTTAACAAAATATTGTGTTTTACCAAAGTATATTTTCGTAACAAAATTTCTGTAACAAACCAAACATAAAGTCTCAACTTCGGAACCAATTAAAAGTGTATACAATACTGAAATATGCAAGAGTGTGCAACATTAAGAATATAAACTACTGTTATCAAATCAAACAGAAAGTGCGAACCAATTAAAACTTCGGAATAAAAAAAAACACTTAGTATCTATTCCAATTCTAAACATAATAACCGGTTCTGGAAAAATGAACAAAGTTTGATTGTTTGAATCTCAACCAAATACCAATACAGAGTAGAGAATCTAAACATAATAACAAATTTTTTTACCTTTCTTACCGTATGGTGGAAGAAAGTGAGAAAACGATTGCGGATACGCGGGATCGGCGACGAGCGACGGGGTGTGCGCGGGGCAACGGTCGGCGGACGTCGAGGCAAGCGGTACGTCGGGTCTCCGGCGTTGCACGAGCAAAGTGCTGATAACGTGTCGTAAGGCAAAAACTCTAACACACGGAGATATGACGAAGTATATTATAAACTACAAGTGCACCTTTACAAGCTATTCCAACCTCTCTTTATATAGGGAGAGAGGTTGGGGGTTATGAAGAAACGAAGGGCCAAAGGTCATGTAGGTTACAAGAATATGAATGTGTAGAGACATATGAGTTACAACAATACTTACTTTTTTGAAAGGGAGTTGGGTAATTTTTCCCACAATCTTCTAACTTCCTCCATTTTTCTCCCACTTTTGGGAGAAAACTTTGAGTGAGACCCACATAAATTTTTCTTCCAGTTTTTTCTCCCTCATTCTTCCTCCCCTTTCCAAACACCACTACTTTTAAATTTTTTTTATTTTTTCCTCAACATTTTTTTCCTTCCATTTTCCCCTCTTCTCAAATAATACCAAAATCTCTTAGCCAATTCAACATTAATCACTTATCAAATTGATCAGTCTTGGCTTTGCGTGCGCGTGTGAGAAAGTGATTATAACTCGTGAGTTTTTCCAGGAGACAATCCTGATATAATAGTGTCAAAGTTTCGAGAAGTTTACACAGATCCATATTTCCCTGTAATCTAGAAACTAGTATGTCACCCGTGCGATGCACGGTTTGTATATTTAAAATTATTTTAAACCGCAAAATAAATAAGTGAATGTTCTTGATATTTATTTAACATTTGAAATTAAAACAAAAGTTAGAATAAACTCAATTTTGAAATACATGTAAGATAACATTATATTAATATGATTATTTAGAAATTAAATTTTAGCAACGTAATTATCATTAGTACTATGTATGTAATTCACAAAATATCTTGGACCAACATATATTAATATGTTTTTGAACGAATTATAATAATATATACCTCAATGTAAATAAAATAAAACGATAAAGTCTATTTTGATGACATAAAAGATAACATTTCACTTACTTCTACAAATTTTGAAATACTTCCTTATACACAACATTTGTTGTTGAGTTACATTGATCTCCATCTTCACTGCATATTAAAATCTTCAATCCTTTCTTACTTGTTACCCTTGAAACCGCAACATATAATTGTCCGTGACTAAAAACGAAATTCTTCAAGAAAAGTCCAACATGAGAAAGTGATTGACCTTGACTTTTGTTTATTGTCATTGCATAAGAAACAATCAATGGATATTGTCTTCTTTGAAATTTGAAAGGCAATCTTGGATCAGAAGGTGTCAGTGACATTCTTGGAATCAAAACTTTATTACCAGCATTGTCTCCACAAAGAATCTTTGCTTCAAGAACACGATTGCCTAATTTTGTAATCAGCAATCTAGTACCATTACATAGGTCAGTTGAATGATCTATATTTCTTAATAACATTACTGGGGTACCAACTTTCAATTTTAACTCGTGATTCGGTACACCTGAACATTTAATACTATTCAAGAACTCTAGAGTGTGAACATCTGATAATAAGTCAACATTGGCATCTGACTTGGATGGACTATCAGAACTTAAATATGTGCTTGCGTTACCAGAATTCAGTGAGATCATGTACTCATTTACAGACTCGACAACATCAAGAGTTGGTGCTAATATAGCTCTATCCTTCAAGAAATCTGGATCGATAACGAAATTCGCAAATGAAGGATATGTGCTTTCAACAATTGTTTGCAGTGGATCATTTGCATTACTAAGTAAAACATCACTTGGAATATCGATACTTGCACAACCATCATTGTGCCCTCCAAGTATTCCATCTCCTATACTTGCAATCCATTCAGAAAACTGTTTGAGCTCTTCACTTTCAGATGTTATGCTACAACCTTGAAGTCTTATGTTTTTTGTCAACCTCAAAACTTTGCAGTTTTGCCAAATATAAGAAGAATTTATAGTTACATGAACTATATCTTGTCTACTACCTTTCGGAATTACAGGCAATATTTGACGAAAATCTCCTCCGAAGACAATTGTTTTTCCTCCAAATGGTGTCTCAGAACTTAGTGGATTGCTAAATTGCATTATATCTCTAAGCGATCTATCCAACGCTTCAAAGCAATATCGATGCATCATTGGCGCTTCATCCCAAATTATAAGTTTGCACCTAACAATTAGGTCTGCAAGTTGACTTCCTTGTTTGATGTTGCATGTTGAATCCTTATTTACATTTATTGGAATAGCAAATCTTGAATGAGCTGTTCTTCCACCAGGTAACAGAAGTGATGCTATCCCACTTGAAGCCACATTTAGAACTATTTCTCCCTTAGATCTCAAGCATGCAGATAATGTTTTCCAAATGAACGTTTTTCCAGTACCGCCATATCCGTATAAAAAGAAAACACCACCATTTATAGAATTAACAGCATCCATTATTATGTCGTAAACATATTGTTATTCATCATTCAAGCGAGCAAGTAGGTGCACGTGTTCTTCTGCTAGAGCCGCTCTATCATAATTTAATTCATCATGCACCAATCTATTTGTAGTATTTGATAAGGTGTCCATGTTTGGAAATGGCATTGATGAAAATTCTCGCAAACTTCTACCACAATTCCTCAATAACTTTTCAATCTCAACCAAAGCGTAATTTTTAATGTCATCCTCACTCATAAGCAAATCTAGAATTAAAGAGAGAGAATATGTTGTAATTAATTATAGAGCTATATTAACGATCAAATAATATGCAAAACACAAATTAAACTTAAAAATATATAAAACATTTTACCTTGGTCGTGCAACGCAATTCGTTGATTATATAAAACATCATCTGATAAGTATGTCCAACACTTGTTCCAAAGTAATTCAGGCCGACTTATAGAGCCAGATGACAACAATGTCACAAATAAATTTCTCAAAGAATATGCAGATGCCCAATAACTTGCCTCAATAATACCATCGATATACTCATCATCATCCTCCAATAAACCTAAGACATAGCAAGCTTCACGATATGACTCGTAATGAATACCATTGACTTTCTTAATATCATCATAGCATTTAGGTCCACGGACGATATTGAGAAGACATCTTAAATGGTACATCTCACCGCAACCAGGTGGAACATAAAAATTATACCTAATGAGAAACATTTTTTTCTCAGAGTCCACTCTCTAGTCTTCTGTTTCCAAACAAATTTTTGTGGAAATTCTGCATATGTGAGATTTTTTGCCTCTGGATATCGCTTGTTCGCTTCAAACCAAGCTAAGAACATGCTTTCATTCACACTGGCACGATCAATAATGGTATCAATAGCATTTGCGTCTGAGAAAATAATAGGCTGCTCGTCGGGTAAGTGAAAGCTAAGTTGCTCAACAGGAGGATTCTTATATTGGATCTCAAAACCAAACAATCTCCATGCTGCCTCACAAGCAGAAATGTATCTACAATCGTAATACATGTTAATTTCATCTATTGGTTTTTTGGGCTAAGTTGCTCAACAGGAGGATTCTTATATTGGATCTCAAAACCAAACAATCTCCATGCTGCCTCACAAGCAGAAATGTATCTACAATCGTAATACATGTTAATTTCATCTATTGGTTTTTTGGGTTCCTCATCGTCCGTAGTTCTATAGAAGGATGCAGTAACACGATCATGTCCTTTATTCACATACTTGAACAAATATTTTATAGATCGAGACTGATTGCACCATTCAACATTCATATGACCACCATACTTCAACAATAGATAACGATTATGAGGTACTACAAATCGATTATCTAGTTCAACGCCATTCTTTAAAACCGTTCTTCCATCATCTCTGCGTCTATATAATGGATATCCGTCTTCATCAACCAAAGTATTTTCAACAAATTTTTTCGGAAAATGTTTTGAGCAACGACCATCTGACATACATGGTGAATTCTTTCTTGCAACACCACAAGGTCCATGTATCATAAAATCTCGCACTGCATTGTAATAGGTAGGATCTAATTTTTGATCAGGAATTTCTGCTGAGATTATATGATCAATATATTTACCCGATGGAAACTTATCTTCTTTTGCTAGGAACATTAAAATATGAGCATGCGGCAACCCACGTTTGTGAAATTCGACCGTATATATAACTGAAAAACAATAGAAAAAAATTAATATTAAATCTATTAATAAAAAACATGATTAAGTACAAAAAATATAGCAAAATCATTACCAGCTCTAACTGTTCCAAATATTTTATTATGTTTCAGATCTTTGATCAGCCCATCCAATTTCACCTTGAAAACCCTACATAATATATCTGGTCGATCTTCAGGATGAAGACCTTTTTTCTCAACATATCGAAGTATTTCAGGCCATTTGGGGTTGCATGTAAATGTTATAAACAAATCCGGGTAACCAACCCATCTGCATATTGCCATTGCATCTTGGTAATTTTGAATCATGTACCGGGCACCTCCTGTAAAAGAAGATGGTAGAATGACTCTTTTTCCTTGAGTAGTCGGATCTGTTTCACCTCGTAATAATGCATCTGTAAGACCTTTATACATCTCACACCGTAATTGTTTTTGATGCGTTCGAATAAATTTTAATCTTGCAGATTCAACCATTGTATAAGCATCAACCAAAAATTGTTGCATAAGTCTTTTAGTAGCAAATATGATAGAAGGCTCATTATCCCTTTCATGCAGTCTATAAGCAAACCATTCTCTAGTACTTACTCTCCTTCTTCCACCATTACCTCTATTTGTTGATTCAGATAATTGAATGTCTTCTCTATAACCATCTTCACCGTAGGGAAAGATCAAGGGGTATTGTAATGCTAAATAAGAAACATGTAACTCATTTATTCGTTGTAGGTTCCCAGCTTGTGTTTCAACCATAATATCTCTATCACCTAAGCATTCATCAAGATCTCCAACTATCAAAGCAGCAACTTCAGAAACTGTAGGTAAATTATACTGTCGTCCATCTCCATGTCTCCTTCCTATCAATTTCAATCAGACGCTTGAATTACCTCCTTCACATATTTTTTCGCGAGTCATTCTAAAAGACTTCACTAATACATTATTTTGATCCAACATATCCTTCAACTCACGTACAATTTCTGCATGCAAATTATTAATATTATCGTTTTTCCTGAAAATAATATAAAAAATATAGGCTTAATTGCACTTTGCTACCCTCAACTATTCCGCCTTTTCAACTTGATACCATAACTTTTTTTCGTAACAAATTGGTACCTCAACTATTATTTTTTTTCAACTTGATACCTAATTTTTCAAAAATTCCGAAAATGCCCTTCCCTCTTCCTTCCCTCCACCCCCTTCCCCACTCCGGCCACCCCCCCTGCTCACTCCGGCCGCCCCCCCTGCTAGCTCCGCCTCCCCCCCCCCCCCCGCCCCCCACCCCCCCCCCCCTGCTAGCTTCGGCCACCCCCTGCCCCGCCTCCCGCCCCGCCCTCCCTCCCCAGCCCCCCTCCTCCCGTGCTGCCGCGGCCTAGGGGAGAGGCGGGGGCGGGCAGGCGGCCGGAGCGAGCAGGGGGGGGTGGGGGGCGGGGGGGGGGGGGCAGAGCTAGCAGGGGGGGCGGCCGGAGTGAGCAGGGGGGGCGGCCGGAGCGTGCAGGGGGGAGGGTTAGGGGTAGGGTAGGGGCATTTTAGTCCAAAATAACTTCTGGGTACCAAATTGTTACAAAAAATAGTTTAGGGTACAAAGTTGAAAAATGGTAATAGTTGAGGGTAGCAAAGTGCAATTAAGCCAAAAATATAAGATAACTGAATATATTAATAATCAATGATCAATATACAATTGTACATATCTGGGAAAATATTCGATAAATACCTAACAGCTTTCATTCTGTTTTGAATTTCATTTTCTGTATCATAAATATATAGCTGTGCAAATTTTGGACTTGAACCTTCAACGGGTAATAAACTTCCTAATAGATGGTAGTTTTGTTCATGCATTCTAAAAATTGGTGGAGAATTTCCTTGATTTGGTTCCGGATCAACCTTGCCTTCCATTGAAGTGAATGAGAACATGCTGTTATATGATCTTATATTTTCTAGAAAATGTTTGCTCTTATCACTCACACCATATAATAGATCATTTAAAACTTTAGGCGGTCTCTTCATTGGTGAAATTTGAATCTTTCCTTGCATACAACATAAAGAGTACGTCGGGTTTTTGCATTTGTAGGAAGACTGAACTCTCTCGTCATACCAAAAGTATGCACCACAAAAGTTACATTTATAAGTTGGATCGCCAATATCCCAATAATCTGTCAATAAAAAATACCAATAAAATATAAATAAATTACATAATCCATAAACTAAACTAATAAATACACACATAAACACAAACACACACACACACACGCACAAACACTCACACACAAACTTTTATAAACTAATACCAATTTTAGGATTTGCATGTCCATGATCAAATTTACAATCTCCATTCGTCAATTTAACAACAACTGCAACAGAAAAAAAGAAATATTAAGCAATCGTTTATTTCAAAAAGCTGAAACTAATTTCCTTCTAAGAAAAATTGAAATAAATCACAAAATTTAAATAGTTGAATTTTAGAAATAAATTAGGCTTACAACATACTTGAAGACTCCTCATCTGCAGTTAAATCAATCGTTTTTAATTCACTATTTTGCTGCAAATTTGAGATTGTATTTTTCGAGCAATATAGTGAACTTTGGTTCATTGAAGTAGACAAATCAACTGCTTCACTTGATCCACACACTGCATAATATTAAATGAAATTCAAAACTTTGCAAAAATAAAATATATAAGTATGTATGTATAATTTAATAATAAATATCAACCATACCATTCGTGATTTCGCTAAAAGGATATGTAGACGTATTCAACACATTATTAAACAATACGCTGCTAGAATACAGCTGTTTGCCATACGGATTTAAATCTTCTGCAAAAAAGTAAGGAAAAACTTAGAAAAGTAATAACAATACAATAATAATATATAATATTTTATTTATAAAAATAGTAAATTAGGCTCTAATAAATTATTGTAACACATTTTTTAGTATATATATATATATATTTTAGGTTTGGGAAAAAAACTCACTCGAATGACCATCATCATTAGTTTGAAAAATCACTCTCGATGGATCAGAGTGTAGTTTTGTAAATCTCTTCGTCGCGTAGTCAAATGAATTTTTCTTCTGAGAAACAATTAAATCCGCAGGCTCACTTGACCCACATACTGCATACAAAATCAACATATATATGTATGTACATATATATTGTTAGATAGATATGTAAAAAAACATTAACCATTAAATACTTTGTAAAAAAAAATCATAACTTACCATTCGTGATGTCACCGAAAGGAGATCTAGATGATGGACAACTGATCATGTTCGAATCGTTCCCACAAAATACATCCGATTGAAATTTTTTCTGGCTTGATGGAGGCGTAAATTTACCTAAGTCCAAATCTATATTTTTAACAAAAAATAAAGAATGATTAAGTAAAATTTCAACAAAATTTGAACGTAAATAAATAAGAATTTAATATATATATATATATATATATATATATATATATATATATATATATATATATATATTTTGAAGCAATGGGTACTTGTGGCGAACTCGCCTCCACTAGGGCTCGAACTCCCGACCACTTGGGCCGCATGCATCTCTCTTAACCACTAGGCTAGAGGTCATTTGCATATATATATATATATATATATATATATATATATATATATATATATATATATATATATATATATATATATATATATATATAAGTTTTTATATTAATATTTTTTATCTTCCATAAATGGTCGTTTTGGGGAGACCAAAAAAATTGCTGAA
The DNA here is from genome assembly GCA_029216955.1 of Iris pallida. NCBI lineage: Eukaryota > Viridiplantae > Streptophyta > Magnoliopsida > Asparagales > Iridaceae > Iris > Iris pallida. The sequence continues at coordinate 25,145,849 of JANAVB010044218.1, forward strand.
ACGGTGGTTTTGGACTGTGGTTTTGGGGAAACCCAAAAAATTGCTGAAACCGTGGTTTTAGCCCACAGATTTTTTAGACCATGGTTTTAGTAGCCCACGGTTTTACCAACCGATGGTATTAGGGAGACCTCAGCATTGAATGGTAAAAGAATCACTTCATATTTTTTTTCTTATCCTCTTTCCATTCGTACGTTTCATCTTCCCCAAATTTGAGTTACATTTGGTTTTCTTTGGTTTGTAATCTCTTAATTCTTTTTTTTCCTTTAATCTTCCTCTTTCCATCCGTATGCTACATCTCCATCATAAAATCTATTTGTTTTTTTTTTGATTATAAGCATGGGAAATGGAATTTAAATGTTAATTTTTCGTCCGGCTTGAGAATTTTTTGTTCTGGATCTACGGATTTAGGCCAATTTATGAGGTTTTTGTCCAATTTTCATTGTTCTCTCCTTAATCCATAAATTGTGTATGTTATAGATCTTGGATATATTGAAAGTTTTACGTATTTCGACCATTTTTTTTTTCTTTTTGGGGAAGGGAACGAATTTTTTCGGGTCTTTTGATTTTATTTGTCGTGTTTTTAAACAGTATGTTGACAAATTCTTTCATCATATATTTAAATTTATTTTTACAGTTTAAATTCAACAATTTATATTTCAAGTTTTTCTTAAAAATTCATGACACAGATAGATAGATTAAATTAATAAGAATTTAATATATATATATATATATATATATATATATATATATATATATATATATATATATAAATTTTTATATTAATATTTTTTTTTCTTCCATAAATGGCGGTTTTGGGGAGACCAAAAAAAATTGCTGAAACGGTGGTTTTGGACTGTGGTTTTGGGGAGACCCAAAAAATTGCTGAAACCGTGGTTTTAGCCCACATATTTTTTAGACCATGGTTTTAGTAGCCCACGGTTTTACCAACCGATGGTATTAGGGAGACCTCAGCATTGAATGGTAAAAGAATCACTTCATTTTTTTTTTCTTCTCCTCTTTCCATTCGTACGTTTCATCTTCCACAAATTTGAGTTACATTTGGTTTTTCTTTGGTTTGTAATCTCTTAATTCTTTTTTCCCTTTAATCTTTCTCTTTCCATCCGTATGCTACATCTCCATCATAAAATCTACTTGTTTTTTTTTTTATTATAAGCATGGGAAATGGAATTTAAATGTTTATTTTTCGTCCGAATCAAAAATTTTGTTCTGGATCTAATGATTTAGGCCAATTTGTGAGGTTTTTGTCCAATTTTCATTGTTCTCTCCTTAATCAATAAATTGTGTATGTTATAGATCTTGGATATATTGAAAGTTTTACGTATTTCCACCATTTTTTTTTCTTTTTGGGGAAGGGAACGTATTGTTTTCGGGTCTTTTGTTTTTATTTGTCTTGTTTTTAAACCGTATGCTGACAAATTCTTTCATCATATATTTTTCTTTATTTTTACAGTTTAAATTCAACAATTTATTTTTCAAGTTTTTCACAGTAATTCATGACACAGATAGATATAAATCTCGGTTGCCTATGTTCTTTTATTTATTTTTTTGAACGAATTTTTTTGAGCATCAGACGGTTTTAGGAAACCGTGGTTTTGGGGAGACCCAAAAAATTCCGGAATGGTTTTAGCCCACAGATTTTGTAGACCATGGTTTTAATAGCCCACGGTTTTACTAACCCATGGTATTGGGAGCATTGAATGGTATAGAATCACTTCATTTCTTGTTTTCTATTCCTCTTTCCATTCGTACGTTTCATCTTTCACAAATTTGAGTTATGTTTGGTTTTTCTTTGGTTTATAATCTCTTAATCAATTTCTTGATTATTTTTCTCTTTCTATTCATATGCTAAATCTCCATAAACAGTTTTATCATGAGATTTTCTTTCATTGTACGCATAGGAAAAGAAATTTAAATATTTATTTTTGGTGGTTCAAAATTTTATGTTCTGGATATACGAATTTAAATCAGTTTGATATGCGGTTTTTCCAATTTTCATTGCTTCACTACTTAATCAATAAATTGTGTATGTTATAGATCTAAACTTATATTGGTTGATTTACGTATTTAAACCTTTTTTTTTCTTTTTCATTAATGATTTTTTCGGTTCTTTCCGTTATTGGGGAAGGGAACTGATTCTGTTATATAGATATATACATTAAATTTATTATTGATTAATATTTACAGGTATTTGTTGCCTTCTATGAGTCAATGAACTACTTCGAAATGGTTAGCTACAACATGAAGGTATAAATCTACTCTTGTCTACTCTTGTACTGAATATCATCTAAATAAATTTAAATATAGTCTTATACTGAATATTTTTGGAATAATGTTGGTACAGTATTTTTAGGACCAACACGTTATTTATGTTGGTACAGTATTTTTATCACTAATATCATTATAAATTTAAATATAGTCTTGTAAAATAATGTTGGTACAGTATTTTTAGGACCAACACGTTATTTATGACTGTTAAATGGTAATTTTCAGCTAAATAAGTTAGAAAAGTTATCTGATGTTTAAAATGTATATTAGTGATAAAAATATTCTGCACTATTAGAAGTAATTAAAATTAAAATAACAATTGTAGCATAACACCAGAAATTAGATGGAACTATTACCTCCTTTATCGTTTGTAAGTTTCGGACGCTTGTTAAGTGTTGTACTCCTTGTCAGCTTCTTCATTCTCAATTTTTCCTTTGTAATAGTTCCTTCCTTGTTATATTTCTGTTGTGATTTGGAAGTGACAAAATTGAAACACCATTCTTGAATGTGTAAGTCCAATATATAGGCATACAATTAATAATTTTTTTGTATTGGGAGGAGGAAAAATAGGAATGCCAACAGTTTTTGCTGTTATCCACACATCATTAGAGCTGTATGAATTTGTCCATGCATCGTTTTTTGTATAATTAGGCCAATATATGTAGGCTGTCAATTCATGATTAGTTTGTATTGGAAAGACAAAAGTAATCTTTTAAAATAAATATTCTGCTAAAACGATTTCCAATGTATACATACATGTTTTAAACATAAAGCATTTTTTTTTAATGTTCAAATGATGTATGAACAACTATTATTCTAGATGTCCAAAAAACAGTTGTAATTAGAACAATATTTAATATAAACATTATACAATTCCGATTTCCGATCTATAATGTTTTAATAATCAATATATTTTAAATTGTATTATTTAGTTGTGTGGCATCCATCATATGTAAATATGTTTAGTTTGTATTGGGAAGACAAAAGTAATCTTTTCCAACAGTTTGTTGCTAAGCATTTTATTTTAAAGTATCTAATGATAAAGTATCTAATGATGTATGGACAACTGAATTTTAGATTTTCAAAAAAAAACAGCTTTAATGGCATCATATCTAATATAAATATTCTGCTAAACCGATTTCCAATGTATACATACATACATGTTTTAAACATAAAGCATTTTTTTTTTAATGTTCAAATGATGTAAAGACAACTATTATTCTAGATTTCCAAAAAACAGTTGTAATTAGAACAATATTTAATTTAAACAGTATACAATCCCGATTTCCGATCTATAATATTTTAATATTCAATATGTTTTTTTATGGAGACACTAAATTTAGAAGAGGGAATTCAAGTATTTTGAATGATATTTGTTTCTTACCTTTTTTGCATAAACATTTGTTTCGAAATTAACTTTTTAAGTTTGATGAATTTAAATTGTATTATTTAGAATAATGTTGTACATTGGCATATTAACTGCGAGCAAAAACTTTGTAATATTATTATTAATATTTGTACAATTTAAATAAGTTTAATGTAAATAGTTATTACTAATAAATTATATTAGTTTGAATTTTAATGATAATAACAAAAGTACAATTAACATTAATGAACGACAAAGGCTGACTTTTGAATTTTAATGATAATATTATGAACCTATATTTTGGTTGTTAAACATCATCATTTGATGTACGGCATTTAATGAGATTCCAAGGGTGATAATGTATATGTTGTATGTTCAGCTCTTTTTTCATACAATTGAATTTGTAGAAAAAAATTTATATGTTTGCATGTAGTTTGCTGCTTTAATATACCATCTTAATTGTATATATAATCAACTTTTAATGATGGTAAAATGTCATTCCTTATTTGTAGTAATGTTTCATTGTTTGTATTAAATTAGATTATCTAATAGCAGCAAAAAAGGATTATATATAATCTCTTCAACTACATATTTAACACAAATGAAAACTACATTGAGAATAACATAAGTTGATGTACGCATTTAATGAGATTCCATGTCTTGTAATGCTAGTAACTGAGATGATTTCCCTGTTTTCTATACACATTGCACTGGTCAGATTTTCCTAAAACCTGAGTTTGTATTCTCCCTAATAAACTGAAATGAACTGGTTGTGCATGAGATAATGTGAATCATTGATTTCCTTTACATTCCACTATTTCAAGATTCTTAGGATACTCAATCCAATTCCATATTATTTTTAGCTCCCCAAAACCGGGGTTACAACTTCGTTTATATTACTGTCATTTGTTTGCTGCTTTAATATATCATTTTATTTGTATGAGAAATCAACTGTTTATGAGTGTAAAATGTCATTCCTTATCTTTCTTAATATTCACAATCTTGAACTTATTTGTAATAATGTTTCCTTGTTTTTATTAAATTAGATTATCTAATAGAAGCAAAAAAGGATTATATAAATTCTCTTCAACTACATTTTTATCACAATTTTTAACACAAATGAAAACTACATTGAGAATAACATAAGTTGAAGCCACACAAAATGTTCTTTTAAGAGCTGGCACAAAATGTTCAGCACCAATGAGAATAACATAAGTTGAATAACATAAGTTCAAGCTCACATAAAATATTCAAAAACGTCAATACACGATTACAAAGAGTTTCTTTTAAACTGAATGATATTAAAAGCAATAAGGATCAAACTAAGGTAATCTTCATTCCTTCTCTTTCTTTATTTCAATCTTCATCTTCTTTGATCCTGCTGTTGTTGAGTATGCATCAACCAATGACATCTTCAAGTCGGAATCTTCAGGAGTTTCCACAGACTCATTATCTTGTGAATATTTAACATTTTGTGTTGAAATCATCTCTCCACACGATCCAATCTATTCATTCATATCAAAATTTATAATACATTGTGTTGTAAATGAAAGAAAATGACTAATTAAAGGAAAACTTGTTTACCATTTCGAAATCATTATCCTCCTTCAACAAATTTGAAAAGATATCAGATTCCTGTAACCAAAACATTTTCAACAGAATATTTTAAATCAAAATTAAAGTAATTTCAAACAACCAAAAGATTAACACATACCTGACTATCTTTAAATTGTTCAGAATATAGTGAAATTAGTCCTTCATCGGTAGTCAACTTTAATACCGTAAATGATCCAGTATAATTACGTACTTGTTCAGATCGTACTTGAATTTTGAAGAAAATTCTCAAGCCAACTAAATTTTGTATTTCCTCTGGAACTTTCTTATCATTTTCTGATTCCTACAATTTTAAAAAAGACAAATTTAGGTATAGTCCAGAAATTCTCATATATGTTTAGAGCTTATTTGCAAACGTACCTCTGTTCATCTTCTTTTTTAAGTCCAAAGCTTTTTTCCAATAAGCTGAACGCATTCTTTGTCCCATAATAGTAAATCAATTTCTCCGGTTGTGTCAATGACACGAACATTAATTTTGTACCTGTCACATAAAATTGTATTTAGGTTTCTAGTAGAATAGTAGTTGAATTTAGCTTTCAAGTAGAATAGTAATTGGGTTTAAAATGATTGTAGGTTATTACCTGATGTTAACATCTTTTTCAAATTTGTCACATCTGTCACAGTAAAATAAATCGCCACATTTATCTAGTTTTTTTGGACATTTGTTACACGATAAATACTACCAAGCATTCTTTAATACAACTTCAACAATTTCAGCAAAAACCCAAAAGCTTCCAATCTGATAATCAATAATAAAAAATCTAGATTAATATTCTAATAAAGGTAAATTATGTAATAAAATATAATTATCAATTGTAAATGAAAGAAATATATACCTCATGGTTATCTCTCAATTTCTCAATGGTCCTAACTATAGCCTGGCCACTTGAAAATTTATTTTCAACCAAATTTGTAGAAGTAAGTGAAACTGTACTTATAGTGATTGATTCACTACTTTCCTCAACAATCCTTCATGAAGTGGACAAATATTCATTAATTTAATTCTGAGTACTAATGTAAATTATAATAAAGCAAACAATAAATTTTAGTATCACAATGATTTAGTTACCTTGCTTTAAAATTTTCAATATCTGGAATGTCAACACCAAATATCAACCTTGAAACATAGAAGGTGTTGGATGCTGTAACTTATCCTAATCGGAAAACAATGCAATTTAAACTTGTATTAAACAATTTTATAAATTTGGAAATGAAGAATGAAAATAAAATTATATTACATAAGAAATAAATTATACCATGGTTTATTACCTCTATATAATTTGGTACGAAACATCTGTAGTATTACTACAACAGGTTCATTTCTACCATTGTTAACGTAAGAAACCATATCATCCACCAAATTACCCCACAAAGTACATGGCAGACGATGTTTCCTATAAATAGAAATGAATTTAATTTTTTTTGTTAATTGTATAGATAATGTTTAAAAAAAAGAATATTAAAAAAATTAAATTATTACTCATTGTCCTCGAGAGTAATATCCATAAGTCGTGTTGGTCCATCTTTCAAATCCCTTTGTTGGGGAGGATCTAATGAAACAACTCGTCCAATAATATCTGAAATTGATGGTATTTACAAATAACATTAAATTTGATGAAATAAAATAATTTCATATTTGTAATCACAAAAATAATTTAACAATGTATTTACCAATAAGTTTGTTATCATCTAAAGATTCTTCACTTGTAAGATCAGAAAACTTTTGAAAACTAAAAACAAAGGAAGGAAATTTATCGTCAAATATTTTAACAACTTTCGTTTTTGCCAAGAATAATATCTTGTATTTATTTGCGGTTGTTTTGTATTTCATGTTGTTATTTGTAACAACAAAACAACGAACAACATAGACTCTTCTCTCATTCAGCAAAGGTTGAAACTTGGAGATTAAATCTTTTTTAATACTTGCATGAATTCGATCTCCCTGCAAAGGAAAAAAATGAAATCAGTACAAAAATATTTATGCATATAATTTATTCAAGTATGCAGCTAATTTTATTATCATTGAAATACTGCAAATATCTATAATTATGAAATCATTGGTATTATTTTTTATTATTCAAGATATTCTGTGAATAAATTTGTTCGTGGAATCTGTTAATTTTTATTACATGTTGGTAAATTATCATCATCATATTTTTTAATTTATTTCCTAAGTTGTATGTACATTTATGGATATATTTATATATGAATGTTGTTTTAATATTTAATTTTATTTTCAGCTTTAATTTCAGTTGGTACAAATGACAGTTAAGGAGGTAACTGTCAGTTAGTATCATCATACAATTATCTACATTCGGCTATTGTCAAAACCATTGGCGTGGCATTCGTTGCAGCCATTGGCCCATTGGCAATGTGTTCGTGTGATCTGATGTTGTAAAAGATGCTCACTTTTTATGGTATTTGTGTGTTTTTTTTCGTCGGAATCCAAAACAATGTGTTTTATCATTTAACACATTTCGTTCGATTATCGCTAAAACCATTGGCGGGGCATTCGTTGCAGCCATTGGTTCATCGACAATGATGATTTGACATCCAATGGCGAGGTATTGATTGCAGCCATTGGATGGTTAATCTAAATCTGAGTCTACAGAAGTTTTTTACATTATTATACATCATCAGACAAACAGAAGAATATGTAAAAATTTGGGGAAGATGAAACGTACGAATGGAAAGAGGAGAAGAAAAAAATGAAGTGATTCTATACCATTCAATGCTGAGGTCTCTCCCAATACCATCGGTTGGTAAAAACGTGGGCTACTAAAAACATGGTCTACAAAATCTGTGGGCTAAAACCACCGTTTCAGCAATTTTTGGGATCTCCCCAAAACCACCGTTTCCTAAACACGTTAGATGCTAATGGTTGAACTTAAAAATTAACAGATTCAACGGACATGTAATAAAAATTAGTTTCACACACTGTCAATTAGTTTCAGATTTCTAAATTGGTTTTCCTTTCATCCTTTTAACTGAGATTTTGATTTTTTTCCTAATGTAAACTAAGGTTTGATTTCCTTAACTTTGGTAATGCTAGTAACTGAGATGATTTTCCCTGTTTTCTATACCCATTGCACTGGTCAGATTTTCCTGTTTTTTCTATACCCATTGCACTGGTCAGATTTTCTATAACCATATGGTATTGTTTTTTTTGTTTTATCATTTAACACATTGCGTTCGTATAGTTTAAAACCATTGGCGGGGCATTCGTTGCAGCCATTGGTACACTTGACATGATGATTTGGCATTAGTTACAGCCATTGGTCCATTGACATGATGATTTGGCAACCATTGGCGGGGGTACTCGTTGCAGCCATTGGTCGGTTGTACTAAATCTGAGTCTATAGCAAATTCTCAACCTTCGTTTTTTAATATTGCTGACAGCTGTTTAATCATTTGTACTATTTCGTTGTGTAAACCATATGGTTTTTCTTCTAATTGTTTCTCAGAATAAACAACCATTCTCACTCTACCGGGTTTAAAATTTCATTTCCTATTGCTTGCAGGTGTTTAAAAATTGTACAATTTCGTGTGAAATGGGTTGTAATAATATATGCTGTTGTAGGAAAAGCATTTGTTCTATCTTAACCTAATTCTGAGTTTAGCTAACGTAAACAGAATTGCAGAATGTAACTGGTTTATGGATAAATAAAGTTACCTCAGAATCGTGAAATACACATTCGAGACTGAATGGTTGCCCTTTTCCTCCGTATCCGGGTACATCATACATACGAATAAGTCGAACTTTCAAATTCCAGAATGTTTTCGATGGACTGATCTCACGAATTAGAGAGAAGAAAGGAGCCATGGGTGAAGAATTTTTTTTTCCTTTTCTGAAAGCCGGAGAGTGAGAATGGTTGCCAATTTTCACTGTATTTATAGCCAGTAAACTCAGACAGATTATTAATGTAAATTATGTTGGGAAACTCAACAGTTGTCTTGGTTCTGGAGAAAAGTGGATTTGGGTATGGTTCAGTTCAAATTTTAACTTCTTTTGTTGTAAATTGCATGGGTTTAATTGTTTACAGCTGACTTTAGGCGGGAAAATGGCTGTTGTGTTTAATTTGAATAGTTTGAATTTGTTTAGCTGAGAAAAGTGGACTGTTTTTTATTTTTTTATTTTTTTACTTTGGCTGAGTTTGGCGGAAAATGGCATGTTTGTAATTTGTTCCAACTATTTTTGCTATTATATATATATAGATATATATATATATTATATATTGTGCATCTTGACGCTTGAATCATGTCTCTCATGATATAAGCTAGTGGTGGTCCATAATCCCTCACGAATATCCCAAATAGGTATATGTAAAAGATTCTAATATCAAAAAAAGTGAAGACAAATATGTAGAAACTAGCAAGAACGCACAAGGCTTCTCCTGGATACAAATGAGAATACAAATGAGAATGGTCATGTATGATAGGAGTAGTGAAGTCATCCAAACACTAAACCACTTTTACAGTGGAGGAGATTCGAGCTGAGATGGACTGTAATGGATTGAATTATGGAGTTCAAAAACTGGTCCAGAGGTAAGTCCGACAATACTCAAGTTTGGACAATTTTTTTTGCTTAGGATAATCCTCCAAGTCCCATCGTCCTAGGAATAAAGAAATGCCTTATAAGAGCCGGGTCAAACGGCAATCAAAATTTCAGATGAGAACAACAATTTCCGGCCTGGACTGGCTGGCTGGCCTTGATCGAGTTGGACCGACTCATACAAGAAAAAGAAAATTTTGGATGGGACTCAGATCAAGGCCAGAAGGTTCAGGAAATTGACCATTCGATTTTCTGTGCACAAACTAGAAATATATACTATCCCAAAGGTTCCTAATCCTTAATATTGTTCAACATTGAAAAAAATTATAATGCCTTTTAATTGTATAGTATTCGTATATATTATCAAGCTGAAAGCATGTGATATGTATTGTTATAATGAGTTTTTTTTTTTCTATGCAATAAAACAATAAGAACAAATTTTTTATCT